>MU204204.1:21873657-21889742 GCA_017309775.1 Paedocypris sp. Pulau Singkep
TGATCCGTGTCTCAAACCTCAGGTCTTACCGTACCGCTGTCCGGACCTTCTGAAGCGCTTCCTTTCCTTCATCCTCAGGCCCATCGTGAGTTCATGTGGATCTCTTTGGCACTTTCCTGGTTCTCAATTTCATTTAAAGCTAAACTTTTTTAAGACAATGTAGCCAATTATTTCTCCTTTTATTACGTCTATGTGGACGCGAGTGATTCTGTCACTTTAGCAACAGACACTGACTTCTCAGCAGTGGCTCCTGATTGGTTGACCACTGCTGATTTTTTTAAACTATTTTTTTCTATTAGCATAGAATCCGTCTGAACTGTGTAATCTTGTATTTTTTTGCAGTATCCACGGATGTCCGCCTGCATAAACGCTGTTCGAGGAATGGAGTGAGAATTCCAGTCTTAATGTATAATCACAGAACACTAATGATAATCTTCTTTACTTCTTTGCATTAACTCTGACACACTCCTACTTAAGTAAAAAAAAAAAAAAGTAGAAAAAGTAAAAAAAAAAAAAAAAAAAACATTTATGATTTGATTTTGTTGATTTCCCAAGGTCAATTTCAGAATTATGGAGACACCATGCGAAAATTGAGGTGATTTTACAGTTATCTTTTTTACAATTCTTTGTCATAAATTGTCTGTATATGTATGTGTATAGTGTTCCTAACACTCCTACACACGTGTACCGGTTTACACACTATGTGGACATGGGACTTAGCGTTATGGTTTATTTTTTTAAGTCTTTGAGCCTTGTTAACCAGAACCAGGTCATGAATGTTTAAAGCTGCTCAATCAATAACCAGATTTAACCCTTGCACACTTTAAAACAAGGCTTATTTTCAACTTACAACTCTGCAAGTTCCGTGTAGTCCAAAGTTTGTAGTTCCGCTAGTAAACGAATAACTATTGTAGTTACAGAAGCACAATCACTTGTGTTGTCCTGTAAACCAGTCCATACACGTGAACACACACTCGCTCTAGCCGCACTATTCGAGTGTATTCGAACCGACAATCTTCTTCTCTGCAGGAATACGTTCACGAGACCATCGGCGAGTGGCAGAGACTCCAGCTGGACGCTCTGTTGTGTCCCATGCTCGGACCAGCCTACAATTTCTTCTACTGCGGCCGCCTGAGCAGTAAATCACTCAACGATAACCCGCAGAACCAAAGTCTAATCTGACCAATGGGTTAATCTGAGTAACCTTCTGTAATCATACACGGCAGCGACGTTCAGTAGATGCACCGAGAATCAAGACACGTTTCCTAACTTATTTAAAGTCTAGAACAGGGGTGTCCAAACTTTTTAATTCGCGGGCCACATTGGGCTCCAACATTTGACAAAGGGGCCGGAACACATTTTAGGGTAAACACATTTTTGTATATAGTTTAGTGTTTAACATTAAATAGTGTTTATTTCTATTTAAAAATGCATTCCAAAAAAAAAAAGAAGAAAAAAAACAGATATAATACTAAAATGCAAATAAAGTGATTTAGCATTTGAACAGCTTTTTAAAATGTTTTCATAAATAAAGCAATAAAAACCTCCATAATGGAACATAGAAAAAAATATATATATGATTTTTATTTAATTTTTTACAAGCTCGGGTGGGCGTGGTGAAACAAATCGTATTTTCGAAATTGCGAATCGAAATTGCAAGGTCGCAAATAAATCGCAGGGTTTCGCTGAATTTGCGTGAATTGGCGCGACCGCGAATCCTGGAGGGACTGAATACTGGCCGCGGTCCGGATTCATTTTATGAATCAAGTCACGGGCCGGTTAAAATTTGATTAAGGGTCGCATTTGGCCCCCGGGCCGGACTTTGGACATGCCTGGTCTAGAAGATTGTAAACTAAAAAAAAAAAAGTCAATATTTAGATACATTTTGACAATTAGAAGTAGTTTCTATTAGTTAACTATGATTTCTTTTTAATTAAAAGTTTGCAACTTAGTTCCAAAAACGTTGTTACTTTGTTCCTCATGAGACACAATGTTGCAACAGTAACACAGTAAAACACCCACATTTAACGTGTTGGATTTTTAACGTAGTGGTGGAAACGGATCTGCGCTTGGTAAGAAGAGTTTAACGTGGGTTTGTGTTGTAGGTGCTCTCAGTTACACGGGCCTGTACAACCTCCTGAACTTCCCGGCGGGCGTGGTGCCCGTGAGCAGGGTGACGGAGGAGGACGAGGATCAGCTGCGCTTCTACACCGGCGCACACCGCGACCTCTGGGACAGGCTGTTTGTGAAGGTGCTTGTGCTTGAATAATCTAGGAGCCAAAAATTGTATTTGTGGAGAGTTTGTAAACGCATTAGTGTGTTTTTTAATCTGTGACTGGTGGGATTTTTCTCTCTGTGACTGGTTTTTAATCTGTGTGTAGCGGGAGCGTGGCACGTTTAACACACAGTGGACGCATATTCCACGTTGCCGTACTGCTACAAAGATCAATTTTATTATTATTATTGATGGTTAATTCCCGTTTGAAAATTGGAGGAGAGGTGGGAAGGAGCAACTTGCAAGACATTTTGCGATCCACCAACACAACAGAAATTGTCATTAACTATTGACATTTTTTCTTGCCGTTTTAACGGTTGTACATCTACAATCCACTAGGTGGCAGTAAAACACAGTTACTGGACTTGCAAATTTAATTCGATGATTTTGTGAAATGTATTTTAATGTGAAAATCAGTATTTTGCTATATATTTATAGTCACTAATCAGGCCTAAAACACTTCCTAGTTTGAGCTTTTCTGTGCTTGAAACAAATCTTCAGCCTCATGTCTGTGTGTGTGTGTCTGTGTGTGTGTGTGTATAGGCTGTGAAGGACGGCGTGGGTCTGCCGCTGGCGGTCCAGTGTGTGTCGTTGCCGTGGCAGGATGAAATGTGTCTGCGCTTGATGAGAGAAGTGGAACAGCTCACAGCCCGAAAACGTTTGACTGAAAACAGACGTTTGTGATCATGTGATCGATCTGTAGTTTTAAAGATGCGTAGCAGAGGATTTAGCTGATATTTAGCTGATAGGATCCCTATAATTGGAATTAAAATCATGTTGTTTGCACTAATAGTATATACAATAACCTAAAACAATTATGGCCTTTTATCCTTTTATCGTGTGTGATTTGTCTAACAAATATTATGGTGGAATGGCTGGTGACGTTGTAAACTCGTATTTGATTTGTTAGACTGGAGTTTAGGTTTAAAACCGAGATTGCCTTCTGTTAACACAAACGGTTAAATAATTCAAGACATAATATTAACATTAATATTGTGAATGCATAATACATTAATTAATTCATTCATTAAACACAAAACATTAATTCGACATTCCCAGAGATCCACAGAATAAAAATAGTGGCCTAACCGACAGAATGAACTCAATCCTGTAGAATTTGTATTAATAAAATGACAAAATAAACACAATACAAATATTTTGCACTCTCTGTGTGTTTTGTCAAACGTGAACACGGCCTTTGCTGCGGATATTAGCTTTATTTCTCACACATATCATAACAGACTGAAGAGCAGTGGATTGTTTTAACACCAGTTTGTCTCTGTCTTGCAGTTCAGTGGATCACATGATATTTTTAACCCGAAGGATTCGTTTAAAACCAGTAATCGGTCCACAATCTTTTCCTCAGTGCCATCAACACAGGACGTGTTTCTACATTAATATGACAATGAAAAGTGTGAAGATGAAGAGTGAACGTCTCTCCTGCGCGCACACACTCGCACACACACACACACACGCTCACCCATATAAACCACTCGAGATCCGGCAGACATCCACTCGCCTTATGTCAGGCTGAAACGAGAAGGACAAACGGACTGAGTATCAAACTCTGGTGTGTTGTTTTAAAGGCCGTGACGGGTTGTGTGGTTAAGAGCCGTACCTGTCGATGAGCGAGTCCCGCATGGTGGTGGCGATGGCGCTGGGCTGCGTTTCGCTCAGTCTGAAGACGCTCTCGATGACCGACAGCTCGGTGCTGGTGGTGTCCAGGCCGCAGAAGGCACACCAGTCGTTCACCACCATGCCCGCAGCGATCACCTCACTGCCCCGGTTCACCGTCCCAGCCTCAACACACACGCAAAATTACTCACACACGGAACTTCCTCAGTCGTGCTTTTCAGAATAATTCACCGTTACAGTCGTTTATTCTAAAAAGACAAAAACTGTTTTTTTTTTTTAATATTACTTACAAATAGTTAAAAAATATTTGGTCAAAGATGTTTTGAAGTTCCACTTTGAGACAGAGACAGTGGTGGATTATAAGAAAAATATGTACATTAGCAATGTTATTTTGCAACAACAAAAAGGCAGGTCAGAGGTGTAAACATTAGCATTGAAAGTGTGTGCATCTGCATTTCTGAGCTTGAACAATTTAATGTGCCATTTTAGCACCACTGTACGAGACTTGCAGATTATTAGAATTTGTTTTAATGGCCCAATGAACAAGAAGGAATTGTATGTGGTCTGACTCCATCTTTGTTCCATCTTATTACAGTTTAAATTACAGCATTCAAGTACAGCACTAAATATTTACAGTTTAATAAAAAAAAAGTATTTGAAATTATTTATTAAGTTTAATAAATTTATTCAATTTAATTAATTTCGTGATTTCGAGAATCCGTGCCATGACCTCATAAATACAGAAAAAACAGATTTATGACTGATAAAATATTGGTAATAAAATGTAATAAAAAACATGTTATATAGTTACATAGCAAAATATGTTTCATAGCAGTTGTTTAGTTTGCCATTTGGCGGATGTTTATAAAGGTACAATATATAATGATACACGGACAATCTTACATGAACGGTTAGCGCCATCATGAAATGACATTATGCTAATCTCAGGTACTTGCAGAACGTCATTTCACAATTTTTTCTCTACGGGAAAGAAAGAAAATAACTTATAATAAATATAATTTAGTATATTATAGAATTTCTGAACTCGGGATGACATTTTTGCAGCAAGGCATTTAATTAATCTTGATTTTCATTATCTAGGTAGGACATTTGTACGTCTGGGTACCACTGTACTCTTAATGCTGCATACTGTGCATTCAAAAAATTCGGCAAGTCACCCAAAACTTTTCGCAAAAAAATGCGCTCACCACTAGAGGCACTTGCAGGAGAGAAGAAAGCTCGTCTTGGTCCTCGATGGAGGTTTTGGGGTGGACCAGACCTCCCTGGTTACTGAAGGCACAGTAACTGCCCACGAGCACCTGCTCCGCAACAGTCTGCCGGAAGACCTCCACCTTCAGCGTGTCGGCCAGAATCTCCTCCGTCTCCTGAACAAGTGCAAACCAGCTTACAAATAAACCTCAACCCGCACTGCTTTAGTGATAATGAATAAGTGCCTTTCTTACTCTGTCTAGATCAGGATGGACGAGAGCGACATAGTCGTTACAGGCGATGACGTTCCCCAGAGCCGAGAGTCGCTCCTCTATCCTCTGAATCCGCACCGGATCTGGCAAACTGTTCCGGATGTGCTGAAGCTCCTGATCTGTCGTGTTGTTCGGCACTAAGAGACCATGACGGTTCCCTGTGGAAGACATGTAAATGTGAGCAGACACGCCAAGTCAGTTCACTGCACAGAGAAAGAAATCAGAATAGACGATTAAACGATTAACTTCCTCACCCACACACATCCTGCCAATGATACGACAGCCGGCTATAGAAGCATGAACCACGGGAATCGTTTCCGAAAGTTCCCCTTCGAACACACTAAAGAGTGAAACACAAATATTGGTTAATGTGTGCACTTGTCTGTTATTAGATTGTTTATTATTTTGCGAATACAGTAAATACAGTATTCGTGAACGTGTTAGTGTACACACACTCTTTAGTTGTTTTTACGACTTACCTGTAAAAGTTTTCCGACCCGCCAATCGCTACCAAGCAGTACGTGTTGGTGAGTTTAGCAAAGCAGCCAATTTCATTATTCTTCTCAAAAGACGCGCGAACTGCCATTTTGTTCTTCGGATGAGCAAAGAAAACGATATCTGAAACGGGAAACAAGTTTTAAACACACAGAAAGGCGAAATTACCGCTTTCACGGAACCCGCTGTGATTGGTTTAAATTAGCATCATGCTAAACACCAAAAACTTATATTCCAAATTATTTCGTTTAAAACACATAACAAAACACAAAAGGATACACGTTGCCGGTATTAATATATAACTACAGTCCGTCAAAGTAACGTAATGAACAGAAATAGCATCGCGCTACCGCAAGTGTGTAATCAACTTTGAATCAGTTAGCCGGCGGCTACACGCGCATTTAAAACACAAGAGCAGCGATTTCAGTCAGTTCCGTTTTAGAAACCATTTTACAGTGTAATCGTCCGTTTATTTTACAATAAATACACAGCAGTAAATTCATTTCCATAATTACCGATTGTCACTTTCTGTAGAAGCGTGGACAGGCGCAACCCACGTGCCCACTTCACTTCCTCAACGTCCTGACGTCAGCCCTGCGTGCTACGTATGCGGACGTTGTCGTAAAGCCAGTGTTGTTTTTAGGAAGCGTTGAAACAACACAGAAGGCACGAACAACGTCGAAAGACCAAAATGTGTTTCTTATATAATTACAGAAAAATTAGTAAACAATAAAAACAACTTCATAACAGCGTCTGGAGTAAAACAATAAACGTGAATAGACTGGGAATAGTAGAACAATCACCATTCTTTCAATGTCAAACTGGTAAAAACTGTGAAATGAATTAAAAATTGCACTAAATTACAGATGCTTGATTAATAATAGCAGTATGTATTTAGGCAGGTTTTGTGACGTTTTTTTTTACCTAATGTCAACAATAGATAAAGATAAATAAACAGTACAGTTATATGAAAATATATTTAATGACTTTTTCCTCATTTTGTTGTTGCCCTTAAAACAGGCAAGATGTGTTACCATGCGTCCTCTCTCATCCTCTACAAACCTGCATAGCAACCGGACATACGTCGCCTGCCGCTAGGCCTTTGTCAGCCAATCACAACTCGGCATCTACGTGACGCCGTGTTTGTTGTCATTCTCATTAGCTGGCCACCTGCGATACGTCACCACACACACACTCACACATACACACACAGACGCACAGACGCTGGCGGTGGCGGCGACGGCCCGTGACCCTTGACGTACACGTTTTCTGCCTGGAAACATCGCGCACCAAACCGGAGCTGAGAACGCAAGATGCGGCGTGGTGTGGTGAAACCTGCCCGCGCCATCGATCTGTTTTCGTCCCAGTCACGTTGACAAACAGCGGCTAAGTGCTCGCGGAAACTCCTGCTGCATCTCTGTCCGGTGTCGTGTCGTATCGTCTCGTGTTTCTGTCTCGCGGAATTACCGGATAATTCTGCGGTAAAGCAACTGCTGAACAGTCACAAACGGGTCACTGCTCACGTTTCATCCATATTGGCTGTAGCCAGAGGTGTAAAGTACTTGAGTACATGTACTTCATTACTTTACTTAAGTATGTTTTTGGCTACTTCGTACTTGTACCGAGTATCAGAAGTTTAAGAAACTTTTACTCTCTGCTCCACTGCATTTCTGATTGAGTAATTGTACTTTTCACTCCACTACATTTGAATTGACACTTACCATTTACTTGTTACATCTTGATTGTGCGTGACAAACCATAATCGACTTATACTGCGGTTAATTTCTGGGGCGAACGAGGCGATTTTGCCATTCGTAGACTGGTGAAGATACCAGAAGCTAATTATGAATTAGAAACCACACAAATGTGAATTTTATTTATTTACTTTGCACATTTGAGGTTTAGTGAGACTGGCTTTTTCTTCTTTATTTATTTGGTCTTACCATTTTCAAGTTACAAGTTCTTTTAAAGTGCAATACTTTGCTACATTGACTCAAATCTTTCATAGTGGTGACTTTTTACTTTAATTGGAGTAACTTATATAGCACGTATCCATACTTTTACTTAAGTATGGTTGTCTGGTACTCTTTACACCTCTGGCTGTAACATGTAATACTAACATGCTTGTCGTGAATATGCAAATCCACAGTGCTGAATATTCATCAGAGCTCTTATCTAATTTATTTTAATTAGGCAATGGAGTCGGATCACAGCAGCGGTTCCTCTCCTGACCAGCCACTGCAAAGTGCAGACGGTCGGCCTGAAGGTGAAGCTGACGGAGGTCCGGCGGTCCACCTGGATCCGGAAACCCACCTGCCTCAGTGCAAAATGGGCAACGGAACAGCAGACGACATGAGTTTCATGATTTCCTGCACAAATTGGTACTGAGAAGATTCAAGAAGTTTGTGAGGCTTGGTTGATCCGTGCCACACAGTGATGTGAACACACACACATAATCCAGGAGCAGTGGGCAGCATTAAATCGTGGCTCTTATGAGGCATGTGGAGGTCAGAGTCTTGCCCATGGACACTAATGAATGCAACATTATTCATGTTTTGTGTTTGTATATTATGCATTGTAAAGTATTCGGCTGTTGAGTCTTGATCTCCTTCTTTCTTGTATCATTTAACTCTTTTAAAAAATAAAGATTGCCAAAAGTTCCACATTTGTCATCTTTATTTTATTGACATTTGTTTCAACATGGTGTTATTAGATACACAGTGTGGACTAAATAAAAAAAAAGACATTTCTTTCCCCAAGGATTTATAAACAAATCAATCCTAAATGATATGTAATAATATCCGTAAATAAGTCGTTTTAATATCCATCAGTCGGAATAGGTTTACACACGCGTGAAATCTTAAGCTACCGCCGGCGTGAACGCAAAATAGAAAAGTCTGAAAAGTTTTAGCAAATTGTATTTACATAACCGTTGCGGCTGGACGCGACAAAGCTTGACCTGTAGCTCGTAAAATATCAAAAGTCTGAATTGAGTCGGAAACGTTCACTACCAAATCCAAAGGGCAAAGCGAAGAATTATTTACACCAACTCAACGTCCCATCAGATAGGTCAAGAGAACGAACAAAAAAACCCAAAAAGTTAAAGCTATCTCAGACAAAACCAACCCAGACACAGAAACGCCGTTGGTTTATTGACCTGTGATATGTTCGTCCCAACATTAGTCTGAAGAACAGTAAAAAACAAAAGGCAACAGCAGCTCGAGTTCAAAGTGACTGTTGTCTGAAGCCACAATCATTAAACAAGAGTTTCCCTGTATGTTCCGCTTTTCAGACATGGCTTCAGATTTCAGACATGACGACCGCTGTGTGTGTGTGCGTGTGAATGATGAATCACCCGAGTCTGTACAAATCTTCCACGACACACATTTCTATAGATCCTCCATAAATACTCTATATTCTGCTCAACGCCACTGAGAGTTATACGTGTTATATATACTAGCAACACTGCCATTTTTATTAATTCCAAATTTATTTTTATAAATTCCAAATAACACAATGTCCAGTTTGTACAAAAAAATGCTTGTTTTGTATTTTTAACAAAACTAGTGCAAATCAGTGAGATGTTCTGAGTCGTGCCGTGCTGTTTAACTGGTTATTTGAACTGGTCCGTTGGTTAAACACTATTTGAAATGACACAGCAGCATAGATATAGAAAATGAAAGTCGCACACACACCGTCTTTCTCTCTCTCTCTCTCTCTCTCTCTCTCTCTCTCTCTCTCTCTCTCTCTCTCTCTCTCTCTCACTCTCTCTCTCTTTAACACACACATACACAATGGATAACTAAGTCTGGTTAGTCAATTTGCTTCCTTTTTTTAAACTACCATAAACTCACTATTGTATATAAGGATTTGAACTTTTCTTTATACATAATAATAACCCATCGTGCACACACCAATCTTCTTAAACGCAAACTCTCGCGTGTCGGACTGTTCAAATCTGGTATTTTCCGTCTCTAACACAGATTCCATCCGGCAGGTAGAGAACGGTGAAACTTTTTTCTTTTTCCAATCCTCCCACCCTGTGTGTCCGGTGCACGGAACGTTAGGCCTCGTTGCTTGTTGCCAGAAGAAAATGTTCTAGAATTCAAAGCTGACTAATAAAAATGTCTTTCTGAGAGACAATAAAGCGGAGCAAGAATGTGCCGGGGTGAGAGCCATCGCTCTGCCCACGATCAATCTGTCCGTACGACACGTTCAAAAAATAACAAGGAAGCGGATGAAATGACAGCAAACTGATATCAGCCTCCTGTGCGACCCAACGCTTATATACGCATCTTTAAAAGCACATACACAATTTGTGGATCAGAAACTTGATTAGACACAAGTTTCGAATGATAAGATTAGACTTTTTTTTTTTTTTTGCATGTGGACCGACACTAATTGACTAATTGGCACAATGTCAAGTAGCCGCTAAAGTAGCTTTAATAGCTTCTCTTCTAAACCTCTCAATCTCCGGGTGAGTGTGTGAGACAAATTAATGGCTTAAAATTTTAAGAGAAAGGCTTTTTAGGGCCGGTCATAAAAATCAGACTTTTCGCAAGGACACTCTTCTGTCATTGGTGGTGCATGTTCCTTAGAAAAATATCGTGCACAACTCAACACACTGTTGTGATGTAAAAAGGCCGTGAGTGATGTTCATCCAACCATCCCGGGAATGACACTGAGACGGACGGAGCTGTAACCGAGCGCTTCAGTGTCCATCACAGGCAAGGCACGGTGTCTTACAGAGGAACAGTCAGACAATCCCAGACCCATCAAGCCTCGTGATGAACCTCAGGCCACACGCCAACCTTCCAGAAGCTTCCACAGCTAGCAATCATCAGGCGTAGACCATCAGCCTATCAACCGCCGTTCTCTTTAGTGTTCCACCTGCACAAACGTCAAAGAAGTGGTGTGTCGGTTCCAAAAAACTCAAGTTGGAAGACAAGAGCGAAGAGAATAAACCAATGAAAAAGCACATTCATGTTGGCGGTTACATTACTGAAGACGGGCAGATCACGTCTCGATGAAGCTGTGAAACATACGTAGAGTATGTTGTGGGAGAAGAAGCTCAAATCGGTGGCGGAGACACGGAAGAAGCATGAAAAATCTGATGGCAGGTAGTTTCTGCAAATTCCATTGAGTCGTGATTACAATATGTACAAATCTGTGAGCGACGCAAAACGCATCTTTCATCGCGAGACAAAAACGAATCAAATAAAGCTATTACATGCAACCTAAACGCGTTAAGGCGAAATCATGAGTGAATCCTGAATAGAAAACCATAGAAAAATCAACAATCGTAGTGAGGGAATCTCGCAAGCCTGTTTGAAAGTGTGAGCAGAAATTCATGTTTTTCTTCTTTCATCCACGGATTTCCGAGTATGATAACAGAAATGGGTGTGATAAACTTGCCTATCGGACTGATTCCGAACAAATGGAATTCAAGTCAGCATTTTATCTCGAGAAACACGTGATCTCGCGAAAACAACTCAGCCAACCAAAAAAAACGACTTCTGTACGATCCACAGAAACTGATCCGTGCAATGGATCGGATTCTTTCAGAAGACGTGGAATTCAAGTCACAACGTTTGATGTTCATTCAAAGAGAAGTTTCTGGCAACTCTGACTTGCCCAGGGGTGTTTTAGACACCTAATAGAACAAGTTAAACGCAGGGACAGAAAACGCTTAAGAAATGCTGATTATAAAAAAGCAGACGGTTTAAATAACAACACCAGATCAAAGGTCAAAATAAGAAATACAGAAATGAAGGATCAGGTGATGAGACTTCCCGGTCCCGGAAGCAAAAGAAAAATGTAAAAATAAATAACCAATTTAAAACTTGAATATTTTCTTATTAAAAGACAGTGAGAAATCCTGTCCCTTAATTCAATTAATGAATCAATAAATAATCAATAACTAAAATTGTGTATATTTGTGAATATTTTTCAAAAATGTAATAACGATTTTAACCGATCGAAATAATAATAATAATACAGTATAATATTTCAACATGAATAATCATGATCCCCGTCATGGCAATTTTGCTTTTTTTCAATGGCCTACCTACATTTTTTCCCGCCCAGGTTTAAACCTGTTCCTAATAATTTAATTACATGTACATGAACATCCCAGTTTTCATCCATCTCCAGCCCGAGGTGGTCTCGTCCGAGCCGAAGGTCCAGGTGGAGTGATGTCAACATAAGGCCAGAACACTGCAAAGGTTCGTCCGTTCACTTCGTGTCGTTAAAAAAAGTTGCGACATCATCGTCTCAAGTTCAGAGAACAGGCACTGGTCACGTAAGCTCCTGGAGTAGCCCTCACGTATGTGCTGGAGCATTCGCGCTCGGTCATACCCACTCCTGGACGGGCTGCTTGTAATAGGTCACGTGCTGCTGGACGTTTTTGTTCTTGAACTGGAAGATGGTGTAGACCAGGACTAGGATGCACAGTGACAGGATGCAGGGGATGACCACGGCGATGGCGTTCACTGTGCCGGGAACGTCGTTGATGGCCACCATGATGTCAACGTCATCGTGAGGGAGCCGCCGCTCCTTGTTCCTGTCCATCTCCGACTGATCGCAGCCCATCCAGTCTCTGAGAATGGACTTGGGGTAGCCGGGCTCCACCGTCAGCTTCTGGTTGTCGAACTTCCAGTAGTCCTTTCCTTTGTAAAAGTAGGTATAAACTGCAGAGAAACACATAGAAGAAAACAATTAGACGTTTAAGTTGTAATGCATCCAGTGAAGTTACACCTGGAGCAGTGGGCAGTTTTAGAAACCACAGACTACAGTAGTAGGCCATCGATCCATCCATTCAGCTTTGATTCGTCTGTCTATTATGTTTTCTGTCTGTCATACATCAATAATGTCTATTCATCCATCCAATATCCATCCCTCCATCAATTCAATGACTCAAGTTGTCCAATCAATTTATCCAGCTATCCACTGATCCATCTCTTCATCCATCCATCCATCTATCTATTCCTCTGAAGATTTTTTCCGTTTGACATCTCAAATTTATTCCATCTATCTATCTACCTACCTACTTACCTACATACCTACCTACCTCTCTCTCTCTCTCTCTCTCTCTCTCTCAACCTACATCTATCTATCTATCTATCTATCTATCTATCTATCTATCTATCTATCTATCTATCTATCTATCTATCTATCTATCTATCTATCTATCTATCTATCTATCTATCTATCTATTCATCCATCCATCCATCTATTGCTATCTATCTATCTATCTATCTATCTGTCTATCTATCTATCTGTCTGTCTGTCTGTCTGTCTGTCTGTCTGTCCATTCAACCACCCATCAACATATCAACTACAACTTAAATGTAGCCTAAATACGGACAGAGATGTAAAAGTACAACCAAGGAGTCCACATCACACAGTCCATCTGAAACATCACCACACAAGTAAAAACGTGCATCGTGCGGAACTATTCCGTCAAAAATGTGGCCTGAGTGTTTCTCTAGACACATAAACAAAGTGTCTGGATGAAAACCCCGTCCCTGTGATTGATGAAGTGCACTGCCCTTCCTCCCCCAGCATCTTCCTGAGCAACACACCAGCAAATCCCTGCAGCGAGTCTGAGTGACAGGAAAATCATGAGCTACGCCGAGACCAAATTGTCTGTGTAACCCCCTTGGCTTCTTCCATCTCGCGTCCTGACCCTGCTGGCACCATGCAGAGACGCCGTGATGACTGACTGCCAACTGAAAAGATCATCATTCCCTCACTGAACAATCCTCAAGAGATGCGGAAGAGCAATCCAGTCCAGCTCCACACACACACAAACACACACACACAAGTTCCATTACAAAAGCCTAATGATGAATGAACAAAATCCGGCTAAATGGGGCCAAAGAATGTGACACAGAGAGTGAAAAATTAGCAGGAGTCGCCCATGTGATATTTCATCAGAACAACAGTTTCCGGCTGTTGTCAGAACATATCTGACTGATCTGGGATCAATATAGTGCTATTATGCGCATATGCAGTCCACACAGGATGCATAAATCATTCTCTGATGTGACTCGTTACTCTTGCTCAAAATGAACAAATCGATCACGAACAACACAATGACACATCACTTGGTAAATGTTTTTCGCTGCCGATCACCACAGGAAAATTATTAATGGAAATGTAGAACTTTATGAATTTGTATCCATCAACAACTGATGCATCAACTGAGCATCGTGTTCATTTAGAAGAATTTGTACGTTAAAGATCACACTTCAACAAAGATCATACTTCGCTTAGCATTACTGTAGCTTTAAAGGCTCTGTGTAGTGTTCAACTCGGTGTAGTGTTTAACTCTGTTTGGTGATCAACTCAGTGTAGTGTTCAACTCAGTGTAGTGTTTAACTCTGTGTAGTGTTCAACTCTGTGTAGTGTTCAACTCTGTGTAGTGTTTAACTCAGTGTAGTGTTCAACTCTGTGTAGTGTTCAACTCGGTGTAGTGTTTAACTCAGTGTAGTGTTCAACTCTGTTTAGTGATCAACTTTGTGTGGTGTTTAACTCTGTGAAGTGTTCAACTCAGTGTAGTGTTTAACTCTGTGGTGTTTAACTGTGTGTGGTGTTTAAAGTGTTCAACTCTGTGTAGTGTTCAGCTCTGTGTGGTGTTCACTCTGTGCAGTGTTCACTCTGCTACTTTATTCATCACTACACAAACTCAAGGTTATAAAAAAATAACAGGATGTATTTTCCATGCACGTGTTTCGGACAATCACAATCATAATGTCATTAAAGGTCATAATGACATATTCATATTAGGTGTATAGCACGTCTCATCTTATCACAGCAAATGTCCATATGTCCACTTAATCGGAAAAGCCACTTAATGGAACCAAAAGGATCCGGCCGTTTATATCGCAGCACATGTTGCACAATTGTATGCAGCCTTTACATGTACATGTTTATACGATTCTTTATATACATTTGAGAATATTTGTAAAATTTGACTAGAACTTTTTTTGTAAAAATGGTTCTCAATGCATTTCACTTTGTCTTCACTGACTGTGTGCAATATTCGAGCTGCCTTCCTTTCACGGCCACTCAACGGGCTCTTTTTGCGACTTCAAATTACAATAGAGATAAATGTAAAGGTCCGCAGCACAGACCATCGCTCAATGACAAAGCCAGTAACTACACCCAGACGACAAACAGTCCATCCAAATGCCTTCGCCAACTCGTCAAGGCAGGGTTTGGTCAGATTATGTGTCCAGTAACCTCACGGCTGATTGCCACATTAAATATTGAGCGGTTATTGAATGACTCACATCCTTCTCGGCTGACAAAAGCCCCCTGCGGTGCCTCTGGGATGCCCTTCCAGACGCTGATGGGTTTGGGGTAGCCCGGGTCGGCGGCGCGCTTCTCCTCGTTGTATCTCCAGTACTGGTCGCCCTTGAAGAAGTAGGTTTTGCCCACTGGTTCCCAGCGCAGGGCCGTGTCGATGCCATCACGGGGTAGGCCGCTGCCCAGTTCTACCAGACTGTGTGGGTACCCGGGCTCTGCGGCCACCTCTTTAAAGACCCAATACTTATCCCCTGAAATCACACCAGAAAAGATCTTAAAATGAATGGATGCTGAAGGTGCTGGATGCGAAGCTTTAAACGGGCAGTGTTTTGGGTTTGACCAGTTCTGTAATTCATCTCATTGTATTAATGGGAAACAAACACATTTCCTTTTAACAGAAATAAAAACACTCGAATCAGCCCAGCCCAGAGTAATTTAATAAAGTGAGCAATTAGAAAGCGGCAATTTACGTTTCTTTTGTAAACAAACGCTAAAAAGGCTTTTATAAAAGCAATTAACATTTATGGTTGTGTATTTTAGACAAGCAGACAAACACACAGACAGACAGACAGACAGACAGATAGATAGATAGATAGAAAAAAGTAGAAAATTAACTTATCTATAGAAAGACAGAAGAGCATAGTAGTGAGAATCAACCAAATATTAAATAAACTACTGGTCAATTTAACACCATATATTCGCTATTTCCCAAGAAGAACAAAAAGGGCGTTGGCCAGCTTGTTTTCCCACAAAGCATCACACACAGAAGAGTAAATCTATAAATATCCCGCTCCGCACGGCCGAGTTCGAGAGGCACAGACAGAATGATGGAGCACTAAATTAATTCAATAAAAGATGGCCTGAACCCTGCACAGCTTCACTGTGAC
>MU204204.1:21889767-21902669 GCA_017309775.1 Paedocypris sp. Pulau Singkep
CACAGAAGAGTAAATCTATAAATATCCCGCTCCGCACGGCCGAGTTCGAGAGGCACAGACAGAATGATGGAGCACTAAATTAATTCAATAAAAGATGGCCTGAACCCTGCACAGCTTCACTGTGACTATCCATCAGTCCAGCTTCATATAATAATTTGGAACATTTAATTTGAAATTAATTGTAGAGATCTAACCACATCACCAGACTATAACTCGATGGTAGATCAAGAGAGTTCCACATCTCACATTAGCTCCATTGCACCTATAAATGAAATGTGCCATATAAAGTAAAGAAAAAAAGGACTCAACCTAGATGCAGCAGATGCTTATTCATATTTTTTTTCTGGTTATAATCAAGAACAGATTTTTGAATCATCATTGGGGATCTATTAAGAGATTTCTTTGCGTCATAATAATTGTTTATTTGTTGAGCAGCTGTTGATCGGAAACACATTTTTTCCCACACATTACGGAAGTGTGTATGTGTGTAAGAGACAGAAAAAGTCTTGAACACACCTTTAAAGAAGACAAATTTGCCGTCAGATCTTTCATAGGCAGCATCGACACGAGACGGAAGACCCTTCCAGAACTGCTCGATTAACATGGGATATCCCTCCTGAACTTTGTTGTTGCGTAAACGCCAGAACCAGCGATCCTGCCATAATACAACACAGCAATAAGTTCGGTTTTACCTATTCAGTGATTAAAATAAGCAATTTCTATGCTTATCTCAGCATATCCACAAATTATTTTAATATCACATCAAAAACAAACACTGAAAGTAAATCTATAAGTACACATATTTACTGTATACTGTATACACACAGACACGTACACGTATACACTATATATACACTATATAGAGTATATACTGCATATAATATAGTATATACAGTACTATGTGTGTAGAAATATATTTCTTTACATATATATATTTATTTTTTCATTTATTTTTGATATATTGTTTTATATAATATATATATTATTTTCATTATTCAACTTATCATTGTTGTATTATTAGATATATGAATAAAATGTTGCATTAGATATATATCGAAACCTAAATAAATAAATATGAACCAGAGTCAAGGACCAAACAATCACCTTAAATACAAACATCTCCCGCCGAAAGAAGGCCACAGTGTTGAAGTTTCCATCGCAGATGTCGGGTCTTCCACTGCCGGGTGAGTATGGTCGGTCTGCGGAGGGCGGGCGGGCGGGGCGGGACTTCCTGTCGGAGGCGGAGTGTGTGCGGCGAGCAGGAAGAGTCGGAAGAGGTCGAGTCGGTTCCAGCATGGCGGTGGGAATTCCTGAAGCAGGGAATGTTCATCGAGGATTCATAAATAATTCAGGGCAACGACGCAGTGAAGGCCCACAAATAATAGGAGCCAACATTCTTAAGCTTGATTGATAGTAATAGTAAAAAAAATTCAAGTAAACGAAAACTGGATTCAGTAAATATGGAGATAGAATGAAGAGGCTGATAGAATGAAGATGGAGATAGAAAGAGCAGGAGCGGAGAGAATGAGAGAGAGAGGCAGGGGTTAGATATAAAATGAGAAGGGGGAAATTGAGAGAGAGCGAGCGAGAGAGAGAGAGAGAGAGAGAGAGAGAGAGAATAGAAGAACAATAAGAGAGAAAATAGAAGAATCTGTTAGAAGCTGTTAGAATGAGAAAGGGGGATGAGATGAGATGAATCAATAGGTAAATAAATAGACAGAAAGGTCAATCAATCAGACAGACTGACAGATGAAAGATGGATGGATGGATGGATGGATGGATGACAGAAATAGAATGAGACAGATAGAATGATAGAGAGTCTGGTGAGAGAAAGATAAGATGAGGAGATACAAAATAATCATTCATAAAGCCTCCACATTTCGCCCTTTTGAGGAATTTTCAATCCTCACCGATGTTTTGCCAACAATTCTACGCATACGGCGACTAATTTGTACATGATATAAATTGATTGTACATTACCGTATATTTTCTGGATCCCCTGGAGGTCATCGAGAGGCAGCTTGAAGTTGTGCGTGTCCATGTACTGGTAGAACGGTGCCATGATGGCACTGGGGTCGTTGGAATGCTCCAGACCCAGAGCGTGACCCAGCTCATGCACCGCCACAAGGAAGAGATCATTGCCTGAAAAACACAGAGCACGACCACTATTAGCGACTAAATATACCATAAGACCGTTAGAAGACAGAAAGCATGACTTTACCATGACGTTCACATTTAACATCAGACCTGGAGTCACATGCGGCGGTTTTAACTTTTTATATTTCTTTTTAATTAGACAGGACAGAGAGAGAGAGAGAGAGAGAGAGAGAGAGAGAGAGAGAGAGCGAGAGAGAGACAGACAGACAGCAGAGGTGTAAAGTACTTGAGTAATGGACTTTGTTACATTACTTAAGTATGTTTTTGCTACTTTGTACTTGTACTGAGTATCAAAAATAAAAGCTCCACTACATTTGTGATTAAAAATCTGTACTTTACTCCACTACATTTGAATGAACACTTACCGTTACCTGTTACTTTGTGAGATTACTGGTGTTATTGTGAGAAATATAATTCGCTACTCTGAATTGTATTTTACTACTTTTTTCTTTGCAGACTTCAGTTTGACTGAGACTGACTTTTTGTTCTTTTTATCTACTTTGTTCTACCATTTTTAAAACATTGAGGTGTTACAATTTGTCTCAGTATTAGAAAACAAAACCTCATGAATAGTTTTTATTCTATTTTACTGTTGCCTAAATTCAGTGCGAGTAAAATACTCAAGTTCTTTTATAATGGGATACTTTGCTACTTTGACTCAAGTCTTTTTGAAATGGATGACTTGTTACTTGTAATGGAGTAATTTTTTGAATAAGTATTTGTACTTTTACTCAAGTACACCTCTGACAGACAGACAGACAGACAGATAAACAGATAATTAGATTGCAAGGTTCGGTACAAAGCGGCTTCACATTGATCCGCACGTGAAAGGCAGAAAAGAAGAAGGATGAAGACGGAAGGTTGGACAGACTCTGTGATATAGACAGAACAGGAATACAAAACAGAAGAAAGTGTTGTGATCACTATCACATTATAAAAAAGCTAAAAATTGAGCATTGACCAGAAAAAACGTCAGCTACGTAGCTTAAAATGATGAATTATATGACTAATGTTCTGAAAGAGTATAAACAAACACAAGAGATTATATCGCTTTTCATTCGCGCCTAGCATGGTATTCTCGTCTCCGTTATCATTCCCTCACATCGGGGCCGTTTGTCTAAAGGAGAGATTTATTTTAACAGTCAGTCTGTTTGTCTAGTGATGATTAAAAGCGTTGGAATGATTGGGCTTTTCTCCTCAGCCTCCTGCTGGCGTGTGAAAAGTGCGGCTTGTACCCGCAGTCCCACGCACCAGGCAGAAAGGAACATCTTGTGCATGGGATGCAAGTGTTTGCTAATAAGCGGGACATGAGTCAGTTCCACTGGCGTGTTCAGATGGTTGGAAGCCGAAGGGAAGCGACAGTTTTCACTTTAAACACAGAAATAGTCTTTTCAAAGACCAATCGTTCTAGACTGTACGCCATGCCTTCACTTCAATGGATGGGGGGATGGACAGACAGATGAACCATCCTTCTATAGATTGGAAGAATGGATAATTAGATGCATGCGTGAACAGGCAACTACTAGGACAGACAGACAGACAGACAGACAGGCAGACATACAGACAGACAGACAGACAGGCAGACAGACAGACATACAGACAAACAGACAGACGGATGGATGGATGGATGGATGGAAGGATGAATGGATGACAGATATAAAAGATAGGTAAATTAATAGATAAAAAGATCGATCAATCAATCAGACAGATAATGGGTGGATGAATGGATGGTAGGATGGATGGATAAATGGATGAATGGATGGAAGACAGAGAAATAGAATAGAGAAAAAGACAGACAGACAGTAGACAGAGAGCCAGATGGATGAAGGATTGATAGACAGACAGACAGACAAGACAGTCAGCAGGCAGATTTAGGATGGATGGATGGATGAATGGATGACAGAGAAATAGAATAGAGGAAAAGATAGACAGACAGTAGACAGAGAGACAGATGGATGACAGAGAACATAGAAAGTTAAAGGATTGATAGACAAGACAGTCAGCAGGCAGATTTAGGATGGATGGATGGGTGGATAGATAGATAGATAGATAGATAGATAGATAGATAGATAGATAGATAGATAGATAGATAGATAGATAGATAGATAGATAGATAGATAGATGAATAGATAGATAGATTATTATGTTATCTATCATTATTATTATTATTATTATTATTATTATAGTTTATTATAGATTCTTATAGTTTCTATCAAGAGCCCCAGTAGAGCTGAAGAAAGGGAATGAGCTGAAGCTCTGACGCCGCAGTGAGGAGCACGTGCTGGTGATCTAGTTCTGGACCCTGCGCTCTATAAAGCTCCTGCACCGCTGACACGGCACAACAGAGAGCAGCGGAGTGAAGGAACCATCCATTCCTGCTCGCGCCTCCTCATACTGACTCTATCACCGCAGATCCTCAACATGTCTCCAGATTCTTCAGCGCTCTCTCATTCCTGTCGGCCCGGTTACACACCAGCCGTTTATATCACGTCTTGCCTTTTTCCTTTATTATCTTGTTTTCTTGTGTTTTTTTAGCAAGAACACAAACACACACACACACACACACACACACACGCACATGCACACACATGTAAACGGGCAGAGTTTGAATATTAAGCCTTTCAAATTCAACTAGACGTACAACTAGATAGATGGATGGAGATGGATGGTGGATAGATAGATAGATAGATAGATAGATGGATGGATGGATGGATGGATGGATGGATGGATGGATGGATGGATGAATAGATGGATGGATGGATGGAGATGGATGGTGGATAGATAGATAGATAGATAGATAGATAGATAGATAGATAGATAGATAGATAGATAGATAGATAGATAGATAGATAGATAGATAGATAGATAGATAGATAGATAGATAGATAGATAGATAGACGTGAAGCCTCAATAATGTATTCTGCTGTCTACTGTGTATACTGTATGTGTGAATGTGTACATTCTGTATCAAAAAGATTAATACTGACCATCGTGCTGTCCAGTTCTGAGTGTCCACGGCTCGTCAGAGTCAAAGTGTGTGTCTCCACCAATCCCAGGGCCGGGGAAGTAAGCGTGCGCTAAAAAACCTCCCTCGCCGTCAAAGGGAGAGCTGTCGCCATGGAAACCGGAGGCGAAGAAGATCATGATGTCAGCCTCTTTACCCTCATTTTTGATCTCAGAATAGGCCACTTCCTGAAAGGTCAGCGGGGTCACCGTCTGCCACACGTCAAAGGCCTGACGAATCGCCCGCTGGGTGTCTTTCTCACCCACTTTTGGGGTAAAGTTATGGATGCTGGAGGAATAAAGAGAAGAGAGTTTTAAAATTAAACAGATTTTTGAAAGACAGTATGAACCATTTCTGAAACAACACTAGTATGAAAACGTCAAATTTAAATACGAAGACAAAAGTGACAAAAAAAAATAAAACACCAAAATTATTATGATTTTATTAAAGGCTTTAATGAAGCCTATAGATTTTTGTAATATTTATAGACAATAAAATAGTAGGCCTACGTTTTCATGACTTTTCATTCATTTGAAAAACTAAACCGCAAGTTAACCTTATTTTTGTAAAGAGAAATTAGGTGTTAATAATGAATTATTATGTGAAAGGAACATAAACCATTATAACAACATATAATTTATTATCTTTTATAATTTTCTGATCTACTGTCTGATGGACTCCGCCCACCTGCTACTGACCAATAGCCACAAACTCTCACAAAATCAAAAAACTATTATGAGACAAAAACTCATTCACTTAGTATTGTTTTTATAACATACATTTATTGTCTAAAACAAGCTTTCAATTCAATGAATAGAGAGAAACAAATGTAATTATACGCATATGGAAACAACTATTTGTATTACAGTATTTTTGTCCTCGATTCCTTGACTCGTGGCTTTGTGCTGAAGCAGATGTCTGAAAGCGAAATCCTCGCTGTGCGTGAAACACGGAGCCGTTGCATAAGGATTAATCCGCATCAACTGTTTTCAGGGAATACGGGGCAATAGTTAAATCAGGACAAACACCGACTGCTAAAGCAGATGGTGCTGCATTTCTTTTACATTTACTCAAATTCAAAGAAATGAAATTAGGATAAATTATTCAGCCTGCACCAGTTTCATTTCATTTCATGAAAGTATTCATTGATTAAGATTAATCTATCTATTCATTTTTCTAAAATAAATAAATAAATAAATACATTTAAATAAATGAAAGGACAAAATAATACCAGATTTATTTCCAATTAGAGCATATTGGAACTATTCAAGCAGTTACATTCATAAATGTTTTTGGCAAACGCATTATATAATAATGCAAATAATAATGGATTTTTTTTAATGGAAATAGATGGAAGTCCTGTCTCAATTAATATTAATTTCAAGGAATTGAAATCATATTAAGCTATTTAGTTTATTTAGTTTCTTTATGTTATAGCTGTTTAGTTTAGTCTGATTATTTTCCGGGCTTTATCAAGTTCTTGACAGCATCACTTGAGCGAATCATCCATCCATTTTTTGCCACTTTTACATTGCTAGGTGTGTGTGTGTGTGTGTGTGTGTATGTGTGTGTGTCTTTGTTTCGTCATCTCCAATGGTTGTTCAGACATATTACCTGTACGTGATGCGTTTATCCCTCCATTTCTGGCCGGTAAGTGCATAGCGCTTGTTCCTCCGCCGACGGCTGATGTGAGGATGATCTGGGACTCCACAGCGCGGTTTCCTCATCCACCTTCAGACAGAACATTAAATATCACTACTAATCTCCTTTCAATCAAGATGAGATTTACTTCAGACAGCGTTAAAACTGAAATAGTGAATGCCGTGATCAAGATTTCTTTATCTTCTCATTTTCACAAATAACTAATTTAGCTGAAAGAAGAAATATCGGTTTATTGTTAAAAAAAGTGCCACATTAGGAAACGTGCAACATCGGTTACAGGTCACGACATGTTCAGCGCTGCTAATCTTCACTAGGTCTTATTTTCAAGATCTTGCATTTTGGGTAAGTGCAAGTGGACAAGTTGTACGGTGACTGTAACATACATTCTCCATATGTAAAATGTAATAATATACTATTACATATATTAGTTCTGGTTAGAGATTCAAATCTTTAATTGATAAATCTGCCTTTTTTTTGCAACTTTTTGCATTTGTTAAAATTGATAGGAGAAACATTCAGTGTTGATTTAAAAGCATCTTTAAAAAGACAGTACAATTTGTATGTTCAAAAAATAGCAATTCATGTAACATGAAATAAACATGTAAATAATAGGTAAATTCATACTACGTTTATTATTATATATTATATATTATTATATATTTGTTTCTGATCCTTTTAATCCATTTAATAAAGAAACTCAAGAACACAGGCTGGTGCAACAAGAATGACAGACAATGGATCAAACACAGGTGACAATTTAAATACATGGACTAATGAGAACAGGTGGAAACAATGAAGCACTGACTACAAACCCAGGAAGAGAATAATAAACAGAATCCTGGCCTTTGTAGTGCGTAACACTGTTCATGATCGGGACAATATTAAAGTATATTCTATAATATTTCAAAAAACAAAACAAGTTGTGTTAAGGTGCACTAACGTCACTAGCAGTAATATAGTGTAAGTTAATATTTGTTTTCCATTTATTTTATTTTAATTATTCATAATAGTTTTTTTCATCATTCGTTGTTTTTTATTTGTTTGCATCTTTACCATGTTCAACTACAAGGGTATGTACTTTGGTTCTAACTAATTCAAGAACAGACTGTAATCTGATTAGTCATCTATCTAACTATCTAATGGGTCGTGAATTGGGAAACCGTTTCCGGAACAGCTTGTGTGTGAGTCAGGTTTAGGTTCACGTCATGGTTAATCCGCTCAGAACCTCTGATTTGCTCTTCAACTGAAGTGAAGCTCACAAACTGGAGGAACATGATTTTGGGTGACTCGTTTAGTTCCGTCTTGAAGAGCAGTCATGCACTCACTCGATGGTGGTCTGGTCCAGGACCCCGGTGACTGGAATGCCGTAGAAGCGCTGCATGGCCGCGACAGCAGACTGCATGGCCTTCTCTGACCGCAGGTCCGAGGTTCGGATGTCATGAGGGAGCAGGTAGCCATAGTTCTTCAGCCACGTCTGGGGGGAGGAACGGAGAAGATCTGGTTAGGAATCAATGGAGGAGGGGGAAAAAAATACTCAGCATAGTTAAGAAACACAAGAAAAAGTACTACACTGTTTGAGAGTGATGAGAATCTTTTCCACCTGACATAATTAGCCCATCATTGCTATTCAGGATTCATTTGTTCTTTACCACCACTTAGTGTTACACACACTCACACAAACACACACAAGAACTGTCTATTCCTACTTGCGTGGGTGAAACGGAGAAAAAAAGACAGGCTGAGAGCGTGAGTTTGTGAACGAGAGAAAGAGGCACAGTAAGACAATAAGAGCGAGAGAAACTACTTGGGTGACGTGGAGTCAGTGTGAAGAATAGCTGAGGTGACCGCGTTTGACCAGAAACTCCACTTACGTTTGTGTGTAAACAAGAAGAAAGAGAATCCACGCCAACAGCTAAAAGCAGCTGAAATAGACGCCGCACTTGTTTTGGGATCACACGC
This sequence comes from Paedocypris sp. Pulau Singkep, assembly GCA_017309775.1. Classification (NCBI taxonomy): domain Eukaryota; kingdom Metazoa; phylum Chordata; class Actinopteri; order Cypriniformes; genus Paedocypris; species Paedocypris sp. Pulau Singkep. Next base: position 21,898,550 of record MU204204.1, read on the forward strand.
TTCTATCACTTGATCTCGCCGCATTTAAAGGCACAAAAATAAAGCTGCCGTTTCTTGAGAGAGGCTGGTCCTCATCCTCTCATCACTCCCTCCTCTCTCTCTTTCATCTCTCCCTCCGGACGGACAGAGCGAGAGCCGTCAGCGGAGGCCTAGTTTTAAAGCGCCGCGCATGGCGAAGGCTTTTTAATTGAGCTCATGTCTTCCAGTCCATTTTCAGCATGAATATTTCAGTGCTGGACCTTCTGCTGCTCTGCTTCTCAGCGTGATGCAGGAGACGGAGAAAACGGCAGAACTAGAGATGGAGCCTGAGCTTCTCAGCAGCGTGTTTAACACCACATCAGTGCTTTCACTGATCCCACTTTAATGCTAATTTAATACAAGACGATGATTAAACTCGATGTGTGTGTGTGTGTGTGTGTGTGTGTGTGTGTGTGTGTGTGTGTGTGTGTGTGTGTGTGTGTGTGTGTGTGTCTGTGGAAATAGATAAACAAACAGACAGACAGACAGACAGACAGACAGACAGACAGACAGACAGAGAGATAGATAGATAGATAGATAGATAGATAGATAGATAGATAGATAGATAGATAGATAGATAGATAGATAGATAGATAGATAGATAGATAGATAGACAGATAGATGAATAGATAGACAGACAGATAGATAGATAGATAGATAGATAGATAGATAGATAGATAGATAGATAGATAGATAGATAGATAGATAGATAGACAGACAGACAGACAGATAGATAGATAGATAGATAGATAGATAGATAGACAGACAGACAGACAGACAGACAGATAGATAGATAGATAGATAGATAGATACCAAAAGATAAGTATGCAGACAGCTAGACAGACAGACAGACAGACAGTTAGAACAGTGTTGTAAATGAATATATGTTATCAATATATAGATGTATGTCAGCATTTTTAAATGTTTTACACAAAGCAAATACTTGGTTTTTACCAGAGTACAGGCTTCTCTGGCACAGCAGGCTCGGCCTCCATGGTAACTGAGGCTCTGCACGCCCCCCTGGGTAAACGGACTCTTTGAATTATTCACCAGTGCTTTTGCTGGTGCCGTCATTATCACAAGCCAAACAGTGAAGTCTGAAACCAGCACCAGACCCAACAACACGGGAATCAATGATGCTCCGCCCGGCGCTTCTCTCAAACACACACTTCTCTGGAAACACTAGGAATCAGAATATGGTGCAACGGTCTTTGCGCTGACCTTTCTACAAACCCACATGACCTTTCTGCGGAATGAAAAGAGAAATACTGAACAATTTGACTCGGGAACTGACAAATAAATTGTCTGAATTTTTTTTGCGTCAAGATAAAAACCTGTTCAGTTATTTGCTAGACAGAAAATACGATGAAAGATAAACTAATGGAAAGACAGGCAGGCAGAGGTGTGAATGTCCGACAGATGAATGAAGGAGTGGAGAAATCGACAGACGGACAAAGGGGTGGGTACTGTATATGGATGAGTAGATGGATGGATGGATGGATCAATGGACGGACGGACAGACAGACAAATAGACATATAAAAATAAATAGTAGAATGATAAACATTCAACTCTTACGTCAAGATGGCACCGCAGATGGCTTTTTTATGTTTTTAATGTTTATATTTTCCTTTTTCTTGTTTCTTTTCTTTTCTTTTATTTATATATTTATGTTTATATTTCCGAAAGAGGGGAAAAGACGGAGTCAGTCAAACTCAATTCCCTGTTGTCATCGCAACTTGGCCAATAAAGTTTTCTGATTCTGATTCTGATTTCTAAAATCATCAATCGCCAGATCATGGGCTCGATTCCCAGTGGAAAGCAGGAATTTGGTGAACTTTGAAAATTGTAAATAAATGTAAGTCACTTTGGATAAAATTGACTGTAAAGTAAAGTAAAGTAAAGGGGATAAGACAAAGATGGACGGATGAGTGGACAGACAGACGAATGGGTGGTCAGAGAGACAAACAGACAGGTAGAAATTGATAGATAGGTGGGCAGAGCGATGGATGACTGGTTGTTTGGTTGGTTGGTTGGTTGGTTAGACAGACAGATAGAGATGGATGGATGGATGGATGGATGAGTGGACAGACAAATGGATTTTCAACTGTTAAGCAGTGTTTCCTACAACCACAATTTCTTCTTTGAGGATCAGAAATAGTGGGATTTCGCAGCAGTGAGCAGCAGGAACAGAGTGCTGGGCTAAATATAAAGCACCATTCCATGAAGAATAGATGACCAGCTCCATAAAAGATTGACCACAAGACTTCAAATCTCACATCCCAATCAACAGCATCTAACCAAGCACATATATATATATCACCTTAACATTTCTGGTTCATTATTTATTAGTCAAATGTGAATATCAGGTTTCGATGTTTCTTGCGTTAGGCTAACTTTGATTTCTCCATGTCATTTCAGATTGGTGAATCTGGCATGTGGGCGTGGCCAAACCTTATATACGCACCTAAGTACGCACACGCTAGTTTCAATTCTCATACGGAAAGGGGAGGATATTGCAGTTGATGTTAGCTGTTAGATATTAGTAATAGTGTCATTCAATTTAAATCAATTTAAACGAGCAGAGATCATCCTGATCAAGTAGATATCATTTTAGTGCATTTGAAAAGAATTGTTCTGAAGTTAGCAACTCTGGTTAAGTATATCATTGACGTTAAGTAAGTATCGTTCTGGTCCACTAGGATTAGTTCTGGTTAGTAATATCATTTTAGTTAAGTAAGCATCATTCTGGTTAAGTGCGTATCATTGTCGTTAAATAAGTATCCTTCTAGTCCAGACAGTATTGTTCTGGTTAAGTAAGTTTCAATCTGGTTAAGTAAGTATCAATCTCGTTAAGTAAAGTTGTCGTTAAGTAAGTATCATTCTAGTCCAGTAGGTATTGGTTGAGTATTCTGGTAAAGTAAGTATCAATCTGGTTAAGTAAGTAAAGTTGTCGTTAAATAAGTATTATTCTGGTCTAGCAGGTATAGTTCCTACTATACATACAAGACCATGTGAAGTATTGTTCTGGTTTTGTAAGTATTGTTCTAGTTAAATAAGTATCGTTCTTGTTCACTAGGAATAGTTCTGGTTAAGAAAGTATCCTTTTGGTCCAGTGGGTATAGTTCTTATGTAAGTATTGTCCTAGTTAAGTAAGTATTGTTGTTGTCCACTAGGAATAGTTCTGGTTTTGTAAGTATTATTTCGATTAAGTAAGTATATTTCTGATTAAGCAAGTATATTTCTGATTAAAGTATCATTCTGGTCCAGTAGAATTAGTTACAGTTAAGTTCTGTTTAAGTAAGTATAGCAACTGTTATTGTAGTTAATTAAGCATCCTTCTGATCCTATAGGTATAGTTCTAGTCTTGAGTAAGTTATGTTCTAGTTGTGTAGGGTATTTTTCTGGTGGAATTGATAATGTTCTGGACTCAATGGTCTCTCAGAGTTTCTGGATTATTTTGAATGATACTAAATGTCTTTCAACTAATGTCCTTCCACAAATCCAGTTTCTGAACTGTTGCTTTACTACATCTTTACTACAAGCTCTTCGTCTATTTCAGGGTCATGAGGAGCTGAAGCCAATCCCAGCATCCCTGAGCAGAAGGTCACACAACACATTTCATGATACATTTCTATCTGTCTGTCCAAAAGATATTTAAGTTTAAACTCGAGTGTCAGGAAGGTGCGACTGAGAAAAACAGACCGAGACAGAGACAGCAGAGAAACAAAAAGACAAAGACAGTAGAGAAGGAGAGAAGGAAGATGAGGACAGGGAGGGGCGAGCGAGTGATGGCGAGAGGAAGATGAGCGAGTACAGTAGACGAAACATGGGGGAGGGGATGAACACATGAAGCTCAGACAAAGAGAGAAAGAAGAGCTGCTGGGGTCTGGAACCAGCGTTGTGTCGGTGTGTGTGTGCGCGCGCGTGTGTGTGTGTGTGTGTGTGTGTGTGTGCAATAATGCATGCCATCTATGCATGGGCATGTGGTTATAGAAATAATACAAATATGTTTTACTTTTTATGTAACTAGTGTGTGTGTGTGTGTGTGTGTGTGTGTGTGTGTGTGTGTGTGTGTGTGTGTGTGTGTGTGTGTGTGTGTGT
>MU204204.1:21902769-21915859 GCA_017309775.1 Paedocypris sp. Pulau Singkep
CACTTTTTTAAATATAACAATTTACTTATAAATGAAACATTATATACTATTATACATACTGTACATATAATACAATTATAAAAATATTTTTGATTAGATATATTCAGGTCGACTCTGACTTTTATGTCTGGAAACCGAGCTGTCACGATTTTAGATCAATTATTCATTTTTTATCTGAGAAATTCTTAAATAATTGAATTAAGATATTTATTAATGACAAACAAAATGGAATATGTATATATGTATATTTACAAAAATGTAAATTTGATTTGTTCATGAAATCATAATACAGTAAACCTCTACTTGAATTAAAATACATTTAATAAATCATTTTTGGATTGCGAATATTCTAGCAAATAATATAAGCTATTCAAACGCATAAGGCAAAATCGATTGGTTAGCGACTACTTAATCACATAATATAAAACGAAAATGTAACAATGCGTCTTAAAACATTCTATAAACGCTGATTTTTAATTTTTTTTTATTTTAGATTCTCAGAGCCAGAATCTTTCAAACCCGGAGAAACCACCAACACGTCTTAATCCCATTCACACTCGCTTAAACCGCACAGCAATCACAGTCCGGCACGCACTTAACAAGCCATTCAACATTCACCCAGGAAAAAAGCTTTGAAACCTGAACTTGGAATATTTCAATTGTACACGAGCAGTTCCGTACGAGACGCCACCGCTGAGCATTCACAAGCGAAGCTGGGCACACACCGCTCCCGTGGCTAAATTAAACTGTCAGGGGGAGACTGAAGGACGTGAAGGTGGAGAGCTTTCAGATCACCAAAGGCCCGGATGTGATGGAGGATTCCAGTAACAGGTCAGGAGGCGTGAGATCTGAAGGGCCTGGTGACTCACCAAATCAAGCCAAATGACCAGAAACACCGGCCGTGACGCCATTAAGGTCCGTCTCACTGGAACCACTTCACCACCGACACGCAGATCGAGCTTCCATTTAAGGGATTACATCTTCAGCTTGATGACAAACCGACTAGACGCATCTGACGCAAAAACAAACGAAAGGTGTGTAGTAAAAATAATGACAATAATATACATAATTAAATTGTCCGAAATGTTTTTCTATCTATTATTCTATCTATCTATCTATCTATCTATCTATCTATCTATCTATCTATCTATCTATCTATCTATCTATCTATCTATCTATCTATCTATCTATCTATCTATGTGTCTATCTGTCTATCTATCTATCTATCTATCTATCTATCCATATTTCTGTCTGTCTGTCTATCTATCCATATTTCTGTCTGTCTGTCTATCTATCTGTCTGCATGCAGTTTGTTATTTCTACCATCCATCTGTCTGTCTTTCTATTTGTCTTTTATTCTATCTTTTCATCAGTCTGTCTGTTTCTAAATTAAACAATCCCTCTTTCTAATTGTGTCTATCTGTCGTCTGTCAATCTTACTATCTAGTATCTATCTAGCTAGCTGACCATCCATCAGCCTATCCTTCTGTCTTTATAGTTGTCTATCTCTACATTTATTTATCCCTCTGTATAACTGTGTCTATGTATCTGTCTGTCTGTCTGTTTGTTGCTCTGCCTCTCTCTCTCTCTCTCTCTCTCTCTCTCTCTCTCTCTCTTACACACACACACACACACACACACACATACACACACACACACACATTTAATCACACAAGTTATAAAATGTTAACATAACAAGCTGACAAAAGCAACGCAGTGATTTCCAAACGTCCAATGAAGATTACATTAATCTTTACATTAAATTATTTTCAAATCTTTATAACAGTGGCATCAAAGGTGTCACTTTGTAGAATCCGGTTTCAGGTTTAACGTGATAGTGAAGCACCACTAGTAAGATTTCACAACAAGTGTTTACTATGTGGCAAACGATGAGTCTAAAAAAAGATTTCATTCCTGTAGGTTGGAAAACAACCAAACGACGCTGGACGGATACACAAGGATGTTACGTAAAGCCCTCGAAGGAATCGCTTTACAAGAGATGCATGTATTTCTTATGTAAAATCATACATTATTCACCGATCAAACATCATATTCAGCCACTTGCTGACTTTAGCCGTCATGAATGAGACAAAGATACGGTTCTGACAATAAATAAACAACAAGTGTATGCCTGTGTGTGCTCGCAATATGGAAACGAAGATCACTTCTTTTCTTTTTTTTAATATTGCAATTTTCTGTTTATTTCCACCAAATTTTGTCAAACTATTCGACATTTGATGATATTTGATGAATCCAAATATGTATTACCCTCGTTCCGTGTCCCGCGTGACATCGTCACAGTTTGTCAGTGACTCTGATTGGTCAATATTTTAAACAAAGAACAGAAAACCATAGCAGTATAAACAATGTTATCAAATAGCCTTGAAAAATGAGAAAATGCATGTGTGTGCTCATCTCTCTCTCTCTCTCTCTCTCTCTTGTTTATATGAATATAAATACCGTTAACGTTTACTGTATATAAATACATAAAATAATGAAAATACTGTATATAGGTGTATGCACAAATATATTGATAACATAGTATTACTATACATCTTACATTCCAAAACATGCTTTGCTTCCTTATGAAAACACCATCTGCACATCGGAGCATCTGCAGTTGGCTGCATATTAATAGATCCCAGCCTTTAACTGCAAACATTATTTACATTATTTACATCAGAGCGTCCTACTCCTGACAACACTGGATGCCATAAATTCTCCTTCACATCCAGATGAGCGGCTCTTTGAGCTCTGACTCCACTCAGAAGCTTCCATGCCTTCTCCATCAATTATGGAGGAACCTAAATTTGGAGCACGAGCGCACACACACACACACACACACAGCACATCAAAACAAACGGCTTACTTGTCTCTAAAAGCACACAGATAAGCCAGAATCTCTCAAACAGCCCCTTGCTCTTTAAAGAACGTTATTTTGTCAGCTAATCTACACTTGAACCGAAGCTCTTTGTCCCGTCTTTGCTCGAGCATCCAGCTCCAGCAGCACAAAGGATTCATTCAGCGGCTATATTTACCTCGCCATCTTTCATATAGACCCTGCAGTGTTGCCTTCACGCAGAACCAGGATTAACCGGCTGAATTAAGGGAATGTATATGTGCTGTGAGCAGCAATGGTGGAATCACCCAATTACTGGCAACCTGCTAATGGTTCGGTGCCGTATTTCCAGGAAGAACTCAAACACTTAAGGTCTGTCTGAGGCCGTATGTTGGGCTGAGGAAGATTTCAGAGATAAAATAGATAATAGAAATATAAATTAAATTTCAAAAACACACATAGCTTGAGCTTTTGTTGACACGGACAACTTTTTTTTGTTCAGTTTAAAAGCCATTTCGTGAGACTTTTTGAATGTGACAAATTAGGCAGGGTTGTTGTTTTTGTCACACTTGTGGTGGTACTCTAATCTAAAAATGTCGTATTGTTTGACAATTACATACTTTCGAGGTGATTGTTTATTCAATCAGGCATGTAAATGTAATTTATGACCAGCTTTCAGAGCGAATAATAACATTTGAGGTGAGTGCATAAATAATCAGCTATACAGTTTGAGGCTCAATTAATATTACATGAACATCCGGCAACTGCTCTAATAGCAAATTCCGTTGCATGAAATGTTGTTTTTTAACCAAAACATTGCGCGTTATGGGGCGATGCTGAAAATAACGGGACCAGTGCACGCGCATCACAGGATGGTGGACGTTCACGTCTTCCTACCTCAACAATGAAGGTCCTTTCTTCTCCACAAACAGAGACGACCCAGAAGAGGATGTGGAAATAGCATGTTTTCCAACAGAAGCCTGGAAGTCCCGTCCTTCTCCCCCTGCCTCCCGCCCCCGCCATGACGGTCCCCGAATTCCCCCCACTGTCCGCCGTTGATTTCCAGGCTTATATCTGTTGTATGTTCTTGGAATAGAAATAAACTCCGTCGTGTCGTTCCACGCTGGGTTCGAGCGTTTATTCACAATAAGGGATCAATCTCACAATGCCATGTTGCCTTGTGTCCTGTGAAGAAGCTTCGCTGGAATGATGCTCCGCTGCTGATGTGCACGAGCGTCGTACGCGCGCATAAGACCCACGCGGGAAAAAAAAAAGAGTTGTTCAGAGAGTCGGTTCTTTTGGTTCACTTACAGTTCTTTACAGTATTCGTAGTTTGACGAAAACATTAATTCAACTATACAATTTGAATTGAATGCTTAATGAAGTTTATTTTAAGTGTCTCTGTTGAAATTAGACTTACCATGTTGTGCGTCTTAAAATAAATGAAAAATACAATTCACACGAGTGAATCGCTTGATAAAACACAATTGGGTAAACACATTAACCAAAAACTCAACTTGAATCATTAGGGGGAGAGTCATTTTGACTCGATTCGCTTCGAATCAAAACGAATGATTTATTCCTGAATCACGTGACGTGAATTTTTTTTTTTTTTTCTTTTTTTTAAGATTTCTGAAATCAAGCACACTCGGGATGATATTTAAAATCTGTCAAAATGCTAAACAATCATGGCTGCTAATAATATTATTAGTTTTTGGGATTCTTATTATTAGTGTATAGCAGTTTTTATAAACTGTAAAAATGAATGTTCTTAGAATAATGGTAAAATAAAGCATTCATATTTCCAGATATTGGGTGAAAATTAATCTTCAAATTGTGTCCATTGTGGATACTTTTAGCAGGGGGTTTTCAGGGTTCGTGTAAAGGTGCCGACTCTGAAGACTCCGGGATGCTGCAGATCAGATGATCGTGCTTCAGGGAGGAAATTATATGTGCTGAACGCAGGATGCAATGGCCTTGAGGAAACCTAACTAGGTCACAGTGTGTGAAGTTACACCAGGCCTGGAGATGATGGGATGAAATCCAGAGCTTCCAGGATGAGCAGCAGGGGAGGCCTGATCTCCAACCGTCTCCATCTGGAGATCTGCTACAACAGTCAAACACTATACAGACCAGACACACTACTAGAGGAAGAGTGAGTGAGTGAGTGAGTGAGTAAGGAGGGGTGGCATAGAGAGTGAGAGAATGAGAAAGAGAGTGTGAGAGAAAGAAAGAAAGAGAGAGAGAGAGAGAGAGAGAGAGATGGAGAGAGAGACATAGAGGGAGAGAGAGCGTGAGAGAGATAGAGAGGGATGGAGGGACAGAAAGACATGCAGAGACAGGGTGAGAGAGAGAGAGAGAGAGAGAGAGAGAGAGAGAGAGAGAGAGAGAGAGAGACATGTCCAATCAATTTTGTATTCTCACGAATATGACGAGTTTGATCAAGAAAATATGAAGAAAGCTTGATTTGAACTAAATCAAATTTGTACATTTATAGCTGTAAAAAACGAATAAATAAAGCGTTAATATTACAATAAATAATTGGCAATTCTGATTGCCCGAGCTTTATAAAGTACAGTTATGTTAGTATGGAATTGCACTCACAGGGCTGCTGTGAATAATATTGTGAATTGTATTTTTAAACATTTTTAAATTAACCGTAAACGGTATTCTAAAAATCCGGTTTTGATTTTTTTGGAAAAAATAATGCTTAAAACTGTAGAAAATTACTGTTAAATTTGTAAACATTTTTTACAGTGTGGAATTATCTTAAGGCTCATTCAGATTTAACAATAACAGTGAAAAAGTACCACTACCGTTTAAACGAAGAAGGAGATGAAGCGAGTCGATTATGTAATATATGACTCAACATGGCAAATGGGACCAATCGAGTTATTTCAGGAGGTAATAAAGCTGGTACTGGTGCAGGAGTAAAGCACAATTATCCGGTGATATTTGTGAGTCACATCCGCTCATCTGAACATCTCAAGAACATCCAGATTCACTAGAAGACACTGATGTGATTTACACTCACGAGAGAAGATTATTGAGCAATAAAAAGGTGACATGTTTAACATCACATTAATTATTTATGTATTGCTCCAGGTATGGCAGACAGGCTGAAAAGGGACCGGACAGAGAGAGATTGAGAGAAGGAGAAAGAGAGAGATTTGAATGTATATGTTTCCTTTTCATTCTTTCGAATAGTTTATGAAAAATAACACGGATCGTTTTCCCCTCTCACGTACCTGAATGTGGGTGATACCCATTTAGACCGCGAGGTGTCGCTGCCACACCGCGCTAAATCGCCGGCACTCGCTCGTCCTGTCATTAGCGCTGTGGTGGATCTGGATTAAGTGGATTTGTCGGGAGGGTTAGTGACCGAAACACGTCTCAGCCGCGCCTCAAGCTGCTTCAAGCCTGAAGGACATCATCTGCCAGAGACAACTAGAACTGCTGCATATTTCACACCAACCTAAACACTGTATAGCGTCTATAGATCGAACACGCACGCACACGCACACCCACACACAAACACGAACGAGCGCACGCGCACACGAATGCACTTGAAATAACACTTGTGAGTTTGAGTTTGTGTGTGTGTGTGTGTGTGTGTGTGTGTGTACACAAATAGAACAGAAAACATTTATATTTATCATTATTATTATTATTATTATTATTATTATTATTATTATTATTATTATTTCTATACTGTGCTGTTACATTTTAATTAAGGTACACCTGTAAATATGTTTAATTTTATATATTTACATTATTATATTTTTATATCTGTTTTATGTATATTAAATTTATAATTAACATTTAACATAATTGTATTTTTTGTAATTATGAACGTGATTGTGTTTGTGTTTATTTTTCGTGTTTTGTGTTTGTGTTATTGTAATAGTTATTTTGTGCCAAACATACACCAAATAACAATTAACAAACATAATCACCAGTAGCTTCGTTCTGAAGGAAGAGCAAGAAAAAGCCAAACCTGTTTCCACAGCCGCTCTCACACAAAAGGCCCGGAACATAATAGAACATTTTCTCAGAACAACTGAATCATCTCGGCAGATTTCAGGCATGAATGAATGAAGTGTGAGACGACGCTCTGTTCACACTCTCTCGGCCACAAACGTCCACTACAAACCGCCTGCGAGCGTCTTCCAGTCCTCTACGGCTTCACAGGAACGCGACGTGTGACAGAGTTCCACCGGTTCAAAGTCAAAAGCATTTCAACCAGGAACTGACAAGTCGTGTCTCACCGAAATCTACCAGGACCTACTGTCTGTCTGAGCAGAAAGAGTGGGAGAGAGAGTCTTTTTTCAGTCTTTGGCTGAATATATTTTAACACGTTTTTTTCTTTCGCAGGAACAAAACATTTCGAAGGCTTGAGATTTGTCAAAATCAGTCCAAGTGTTCAGATTGTAAGAATGTCAGCGGCTGATGGAGTGTGGGAGAGAGAGTGAGAGAAATCTGAAAAGAGAGAAATGGTGAAAAGAGAATGAAGGAAAGCAAGACAGGATGGACAGACATAAAGACAGACAGAAATAGAGGGAGAGATGAGGAAATAAAGAAAAAAAAAGAGACTATAAAAGAGACAGACAGAAGGTGAGAGGACAGAAGATATAGAGACAGAAATACAAAAAGAACAAGACAGAGAGAAAGAGAAAGAAAGAGTAGAGCATGAAAGATGGTGAGAAAAAAGTGCGGTGGAGAGAGAAAAACAAACCAGAAAGACAAAGAAAGAGAGAAGAGAGACAGAGCAAGAAATGCAAGAGAGAAGCAACGAGAAAAAGACAAAGGAGAGGAAAAAAGACAGATCAGATTGAGAGACCGACAGATGAGAGAGAGAGAAAAATGGAAAGAAAAAGCTAGAGAGAGTGTGAAAAAGAAGATAAATGAGAAAGAAAAAGAGAGCTAGAGGGAGCGAGAGAGCAAAAGTGAGAAAATGACTGAGTGTGAGAGAAAAGACAACAAAAAAAGAGAGGAGAAAAAGAGAAGACACAAAAAGAGCAGGAAATAAAATATAGGGTGAGCAAAAGAGAGAGCAAGACAAATTGTGAGAGGTGAAAAAGAAGAAGAACAGAGAGAGAGAGAGAGAGAGAGAGAGAGAGAGAGAGGTGGAGGAAAATTATAACTCGTTTCCACCTCTCTCTCTCTCTCTCTCTCTCTCTCTCTCTCTCTTGTGGCCTTAATCTTTGTTAGAGATGAAGAGGAAACTGAGGCCTTTGTCAGTGACACTAGTGAATCATGGGAGTGAACGTCAGGAAAAACACGTTTCACACACCTGACACACTGAAACTGCTCCACAGTCACTGACACTCTCCACATCTCAGTCTCAGTCTTTCTGTTACGGCTTGAAAACAAACAATCTAGACATCATTATTATTATTATCGATCTGGTTGTAGCTGATAAACTAGGGCTTACTTTCAGCGAAAACCTTGTTCTGGTAAAGTTTGTTCTTTTTTCCCAGGTTAGCAACGATTATGAACAAAAGGGACTGTTGAGATCTATACAGTTATTCAACCCTGACTGGAATACGTGGCGTTCATGTTAAATTTGACTTGCAATAGAGAGAAAAGAACGTCTTAAGAGAAAGAAAGCAGCGACGCATTCTGTTGTTCTACTGACGCAAACACTTCCAACACGTCAGAACACCTCACTTCATCTATTCAGTCCACGAGAATGTACGAGAAGTCAAAGAGAACGAAAACAGATCAAGAGAAAGAGAGAGAGAGAGAGAGAGAGAGAGAGAGAGAGGGAAAGGAAAATGTGATAAGTGTGGTAAGAATGAAAGAGAAGTGAAGTGAAATGTAGAAATGAAAGAGAAGAACTAATTAGAGTTGAGAAAAGACTGAGGAAAAAAAAAAAGAAACAAAGAGAGGGCAGAATGAGAGAGGGAGAGAGACTGAGAATGAGAGAGTGAGAAAGAAAGAAAGAAAGAAAGAAAAGAGGGTATGAGAGATGGAGAGTGACTGAGAAACAATAAGAAACAAAGAGAAGAAAGAATTGGAGAGTGAGAGAGAACGAGTGCCAAAGAAAGGGCGACTGAAAGATAGAGAGGAAAAGAGAGCGATTAAAAGAACAGAGCGAGAAAGAACATGAGCAAAGAGAGAGCACAAAATGGATGGCAGAAGGAAAAAGAAAGCGAGAGATAAAGAGTGTGTTGAGATAAAAAACACGAGAAAGACAGTGACAACTTGTTTTTTTTTCAATCATCTAAATCCATTTCTTGTTTTCAAATCCGCATCTAAACTCGTCTGTTCTGGTTTTTAATGACTGGTTTAATTAGTTTCGTCAACATCCCTCCATTTCTCCCAGCAGTAACAATTCACTGCAAGAGCGGGTAACCGCTGCTAACTATCTATACCGGGGATTTAAACTATAGTATATTTTATTCCCACTTCAGCTTACTGGCAGACTCGTCTTCTCCGGTTCTTTTCCTTGGTGGCCACACTTCTTCTCCCGCAGATGGTGTCACACTCCTTCTGTCTCATTGGTCCTCTGTTCCTTCTCTCTTCTTGCTCAGCGTTGAACCTGCACATCAGCTTCAGTCCTACATTCATCAACGACACTGGGAATTACACAGGAACGTGCTGGAGAAAAGGGGGAAGGGGATTAGAAAGAGGAAGCAGGAAGAGAGCACAAAAGACATAAACAGTGAAGAAAGAGTGAAGAAAGAGACAGACAGAAAAAGCTAATCATATTGACATAGAGAAAGAAAGAGACGGGGAGGGGGTGGAGAGAGGAAGAGCAAGAAAACAAGATAGAGAGAAAAACAGAATAGGTAAACAAGACAAAAATAAATAAAGCGAATTCTGGCAGAAACACGAGGATCTCTCTCTCTCTCACACACACACACACACACACACACACACACACACACACTTTGTAAGACTAGATACTTTCTCTAATCAAGCTGATACAAAGTAGCGATTCCAGACGTTCTCAGATCACATGACCTCGCGCTTGAACATGAATTGAGAATGTAAATCAATCTTCCTCTAGTAAAATGATATTACAGGTTAGAGGCTGATCGTTCGAATATTCAAATTATATTATAGCTAAAAAGGATTAGTTACTCAAGAAAGACGATTGAGAGCGGGAAAGAGTGACAGTGAGAAACTGTTTTTTCATGAATGAAGACAGTCAGGTCGAGCTGGATTATCACACACGTTTCAACTGAAGAAGCCGAGTCGCAATAAAACATTTGAAACCTGAAGCTGAGTTCATCTCATTGGAGTCATTTTTAAGTGACATTAAATTGGTTATTGAAATGCATTAATTTTGTTATAATCTTCATTTGCATATATAAAACGCTTTAAAAAAAAACTATATTCTTTATATTCATTATCTTTAAAACAAATGTCCTATTTTTACAATTAAGCTTATTATATGAATTCATATTCAAATTCAAAACTTGAGCTGAGCTCCTTTTATCTGACAACATATTTACAAGAACCCAATGTGCGGAGTACATCTTTTATTTGCATTTTTTACATTTATATACAACACCGTAAAATCTTTCTGGTTTTTACATTGTTGCTTAACAAAACCTGTTTTGTATTCTGACACAACACCTGCAACATTGTGGCTGACAGAGAAAAAATTGCGAGATTGTGTGAGTTTTGTCTTTGGTAACACTGTTAGAAAGCTACAAAATGTAACATCACGTGTAAAGACCTAAAGATGCAAAAATACGATAAGCAAAACTGCCCAGAATAGTCAAAGAATAAATCCAATATTTACAAATGTATCCATGATACGGAAACCGTGTATTACAAGGTAAAAACAAGTTACACGAATATAGAACAAAAAACTCAGGCACTAGTTTCTAACCCAGGGACTAGAAAGATCTGATAGGCCTCGCCGAACCACGTTTCAAGTACTTAGCATGTCGGCACTTATTGGCTTGTCTGATTAATCTTTGTGTTTAACAAGTACTCCGCAATAAAAGTGTAAATCCATAAAAAAGCCACTTATCGTCTTCTCATTGGGTCTGAATCCAATGAAGCTGCTTATGGATCAGAACGTCTGCTTAAAATCCTTACTAGCTCAGCTACCCTGACCAATGTGTAAGAAAAACAGCTGAAAAGGTTAAAAATCCACTAGATCCACTGCAATCTATTATAAATCCTTGTGATCATTATAGATTTGTTGTGATCCATTATATCCTAATGTGATCCATTATAGGCCTGTGATCAACTAGATCCATTGTATATCTGTTGTGATCCATCATAACCCGACGCGGTCTATATGATCCAGATGATTATTATGGATTAGTGCGGTGACAATCCAATCGAGTATCGGATCCACTATAGATCCATCAGTTATAGATCTATATATGTATACATTTTTGTGATCCATTATAGATCGAATGTGATCCATTACAGATTCATGCAGGGGTCTGCTGTAGATCTTTATCTTTTGGTGAAGCATCAATGTCACGCGTATAATGGAATCTAAAAAAAACACATCATGTACTATTAAAAGCAGGCAAATATTTTCATACATTTCAGAAATATCCATATTTTCAGAAATCTTTTCAGAAATACAGTGCGATTGCAGCATCTCCCAAGTGCATTTGAGTTCAACACAAACACTGCAAGACAAGAATCGCGTTCTAGCACAAACGCTGACGTGTCAGTGGAAGACGACAGCTTCAGGATCAAAAACATCTGAAGTAAAAGTGTCAATCTGCTTCCAGACCAATAACAATTACTTCCACGACACGATACTGTAAAGGACATTTGTAATGTGGCAATCGGGCTGGAAACTTCTCATTTACAAGTCCAAGCCAACAGCATCGTAAGACAAATGTCAGCAAATCGAGAACTTGTACGGCGAATTAAAGAAGCTCAAGAGAGAAAGAGAAAACTCTGGATTCTTGTGAACTCATTTCAATCTCTGGGTTCTTTTTGCAGAAAGCATCAACTTTTCCTACCCAATTGAATGACATTTAACGCTGCTTGTGCGGAACATCAAAGTCACGGTCACAAAAACTTTGTTACACCCACGATCCTCAAATACGGACTTCTCTGCAGTCAAGACCAGAACTCAGTTTTCATCATCCAGAGAACAACTTCAGCTGAACAATTTGCTAATTTTATTGCTAATCAACTGCAAATCTTCTCAGCATTGACCCGTCAACGTTTCATTTCGAAACCCAGGAATTCTCCAGAAGGCAGCATGAACACAGCTCTACTTAAAATACCAAAACCCCCACACTCATCTACGTTTCAGTTGTGTCGAAAGAGAACCGAGACAATCCCGGGCTTTCCAGACTGTCCGGTACCAGCGCCAAGGTCGCCCGGTGCTACTGAGGTATGTTGTTCTTCAACTCAAAGCGACTATAAACCTGTTTGGACTTCATCTTGTTGTACTGGTTGACAAGGTCCAGTTTGCTATGACCAAGAGTCATGCGCTTCTCATCCCTCCGGAGACCTTTCTCCTGACCCGTCCTCTCTGTTGAAAGGGTTCCTGGAGGAGGTGGAGGACCTTGCTTGCTCTCGGGCTCATTCTGGGAAAGATCCGGGCCACCGAAGGAAGGGATCTGAGTAGGCAACTTCTGAACAATGTGCTCCTTATCCTTGGTGGAAGAGATAAACAGATCGGTGAATTTACTGAAGGGACCACGATGTCTGGAGGAGAGTTTGTTGTCCGCTGACGATGGGGAAGTGGGCGATGGGGCTTTGGGGGAAGCGTAAAGTCCTAGAGTCTGGATTTTTGAGGTCTGTCTGGCAGCGTTCGACCGGATAAAATCGGCAGCTCCCATTTTTGCCCATTCCACCCCGGCGGACTGTCCGAGCCCATGGGACGGGCGCTCCAGAGACTCGAAGACGCCGTTGGGACCGCCAGCTACAACGTGAGTTCCTTGAGGACCCTGAAGTCCAGGACTCACGTGGCCTTTCCTGTCCGGACTTCTTGGCGTGTTCTCTGGTGTCTTCTTCTCATGGTTGACCTTGTAAACAGACTTTATACCAGTAGGTGATGGGCAAAAAGAAACTCGTTTGACAAACGAGAAAGGGTTGACAGACATAAAGAAAAAAAGAAACGGTTGACAAAGAAGCACTTGCATAAAATTCTAGACAAATTAAATTTATAAGAGAACAATTCCAACAGCAAATCATCAAATTAAAGGCAGTTTATTATGCTACGTTTAACTGTCATCTGCAGATTATAACGAAATAATACAAAGTGAAATAAAGTCAGCAAGTTTGACGTTATGTGTTACGTCTTATCAA
>MU204204.1:21925260-21971806 GCA_017309775.1 Paedocypris sp. Pulau Singkep
GTTTGTTCTGTGAATTATTTTAGACTGTGATTTCAGTTGTTGAAATTGTTTTACTTGGATAACATTAAACAAATATACTGTACACTATTTTTATTATCAGAGACTGTGCGTTATTATAAGTAGAAAACATCAAGCTATAAAATAGTTTTGCAGCCGCTTGCGTTTATGCTCTGAAACATTGAAAGCACAGAGTTTAACCTGGAGAAGCGTCTGGCAACTTTAATACGTACTTATTACTCTCTCTGCAAACTCTGCTTAAAGATGCACTATACAGTATACTTCACTACTCAGACTGATAAAACCACGCGACAAATCCATCCCGTAATGATACAAAACGGGACGAGTGTGCGAGTCAGTCGAGTCGCTTCCTCTTTAAGTCTCCAACATGCGCGTTATTCTCTCGTGAAAGGCGAGTTCCGCCGCGCATGCATTGCACACGACAGCATTTTTGGTGTCGAGTTGTAAAACTTTCCAACACCTTTTTAATTCGGATTCTTTTGCACTCCGTCATTATTTGCGCTGTGTTTTCTTCTGCCGCTGAGCAGCAGTAATACCGAGAGCGCTGCGTTACACTTAGCGCCACTGCGCCGTAGCGGTCATATCGCGATATTGCAGGCGCTTTTTTTAGGTCACATGACACTAACGATTTATCGACAACACAAATATTTGTCGACACATTTATATTGTCGACATTGTCGATTAATCGTTGCAGCACTAAAGCACAACAAGCACAAAACAATGAAACTAGATAATAAAGCCACTCAGACGAGGACACAAAATTTAATCGTTATACAAAACAAAAATTACAAATTTTTGACTCAATACAATTTGATCATGGAATTTTAGCTTCACTACATTGTCAGGTGGCACATGAATGTCTTTGGTATTCTTCGTACACCTTGGTCTCATTCACTTGTGAACTCTCACCAGTGTGAATCTTCATGTGGAGCCTCAGGATTTCTTTGAGAAAGACTTGGCACACTATGAACAGAAAAAACATTTGCTCACAATTGTGAATTCTCTTGAGAAAATTAAGATTTCAATTGTGTGAAAATCATTTTCCACAATAAAAACAAAAGAATCTCACCAGTGTGACTTTATGTGATTCTTCAGAGCTTTTCTGGACAACAGTGTCTCTTCATGTGACTATTCAGATTGCATCGATGTGCGAAACATTTCCCACACTGAGAACAGGAGAACGGTTTCTCACCAGTGTGAATCTTCATGTGACTATTCAGACTGCCTTGTAGTAAAAAACTCTTCCCACACTGAGAACAGGAGAACGGTTTCTCACCAGTGTGAACTCTGATGTGACGATTCAGTTTATGCTTTCCTGAGAAACTCTTCCCACACTGAGAACAAGAGAACGGTTTCTCACCAGAGTGAATTCTCACGTGATCGGTCAGAGTTCCGCTTTGTGAGAAAGTCTTCCCACACTGAGAACAGAAGAATGGTTTCTCACCAGTGTGAATCCTCATGTGAATATTCAGATTGCCTTGTAGTGAGAAACTCTTCCCACACTGAGAACAGGAGAACGGTTTCTCACCAGTGTGAATCCTCATGTGACTATTCAGATTGCCTTGTTGTGAGAAACTCTTCCTACACTGAGAACAGAAGAACGGTTTCTCACCAGTGTGAATTCTCATGTGAATATTCAGATTGACTTGTTGTGAGAAACTCTTCCCACACTGAGAACAGGAGAACGGTTTCTCACAAGTGTGAATCCTCATGTGAATATTCAGATTGCCTTGTTGTGAGAAACTCTTCCCACACTGAGAACAGGAGAACGGTTTCTCACCAGTGTGAATCCACATGTGCTCGTTCAGATTTTCTCTTTGTGAGAAACTCTTCCCACACTGAGAACAGGAGAACGGTTTCTCACCAGTGTGAATCCTCATGTGACATTTCAGATTATGCTTATTTGAGAAACTCTTCCCACACTGAGAACAGGAGAACGGTTTCTCACCAGTGTGAATCCTCGTGTGCTTGTTCAGATTTTCTCTTTGTGAGAAACTCTTCCCACACTGAGAACAGGAGAACGGTTTCTCACCAGTGTGAATCCTCATGTGACATTTCAGATTATGCTTTAGTGAGAAACTCTTCCCACACTGAGAACAGGAGAACGGTTTCTCACCAGTGTGAATCCTTGTGTGATGACTCAAAATTTCTCTTCGTGAGAAACTCTTCCCACACTGAGAACAGCAGAACGGTTTCTCACCAGTGTGACTCCTCATGTGAACATCCAGATATCTTCTCTTTGAGAAACTCTTTTCACACTGAGGACAGGAGAACAGCGTCTCATTGGTGTGATCAGATCCATCTTGAGTTTCTTTGTCTTCACATGCTGTTTCATTTTCCTCCACTAGCCTCACAACTGCAAAAAAAAAAGAAATAAAATAGTGAGATAAAAAAACAGAAAAAAAGAAAATCAGAACTAGGGCTGCACGATATACCGTTATCGCCATAATAGGGTACGCGATACTTGTATCGCGGAAGTTGGGATAAATAAGAAAAAAGAAAAAAAAAAGACCTGACAAGCGTTTGCGTCATCCAATCCATCATCCTGACCAATCGAAAGGGACAATTCTGCCCGCCTCCCAAATAGACGTTATACTATTGGCTAGACCGGCTGAAGGGTGAACCTGAGCAAGCAATACGCAAAACGTGGCAGAAGGAGATGCGCGTTTAAAAGATAACTGGGACAAACTTGTGCCTATACGGCACTTCTGAAATCGGGCAGTAGTTTGGCTTCAGCAGAGAAGATGTGTCTCAAGCGGGACTGTGCAAGTAATGCTGCAAACTCTCAGATCTAGGATCAGCTGTTTCTCTCAGACGCACGTCCGCACATCGAGCAAAACTTAGATATGCGCAATCATTTAAATATTATCAAGGAAAGATGATCTTGCATTGATTCTGTCGTATTTTGTGGCGCATCTCGTGGGCGTGATGACACCGGACGCACGTGACGGACATCCGCGCGCGATTTTGCGTTCACGCGCGCTAATAACCTGCAGATCGTGAATGTTCCTGAAAAACCTGAAAAATAATTTTATTTTGAAGTGTGTGTGTGTGTTTACTGCGGTTTCAAACCGGAAGATGACACTCTTTAAACCACACACAGCAAACATCTACAGTTGAGGACAGAGAGAAGAGGATGGTAGATAACGCACACAAAAAAAACTACTGCACAAGTAATTACTCTTGTGAAATATTATACATTTTGAAGTAATATCTCCATATATTACACCTTTGTTAAACATCCAAAAAACTACATTTGCATGGTTAAAAAAACAGCCCAACAGTATTGACTTAACACCTTAACGTAATGTTTGGCTAATGCAAGTAGCATTAGCATTACACTTTTTTTTTTATTAGCATTAAACTTCAGAAAAGCTTGGTGAATAAACATACCTTTCTTTAACAAAATATCGGTAATATTCTTCTTTTTTCTCTCCCGCTGTTTCATATCACCTTTCTTTTCGTTTTGATGTCCAGAGTTTCCTCGCGAAGACCTCATTGGATTTTCCGAATCACAATAGACTTCCCGCCGAAGATCGGTCAGGCAGCGCAAGCGCACGTCCGAGATGGAATATACCACTCGTTAAATGACAAGAGGGGTGCAATCTCTTCACAAAGAGGATCATACAATAAATTCGCTTTTTATGTAACCTTTGTTAAATAATTATATCCATATCTTACAATTCACATATATCCACAATGGATCTCTATCGTAGTATATTTAATACGTTGCTACTAAGAATGGTTTTATTGTCGCCTCCCCCGCCCGAATCGTCCAAACCTTCCGCCGCTCATGGCTTCCGTCATGGACAAGTCATCATGTTTGTAAGTTCAGTTCAAAAACCATCTAGAAAGAATTAGGCTTGAGTTTATTATCATTATTGTTATTATTATTACTATATCATCGTTGTTGTTGTTGTTGTTGTTGTTATTATTATTGTTAGTAGTTATTATTATTATTTTTAAGATGGGCTTCTGGGTAAGTTATTATAACTTTCATTATAATAATAACAACAACAACAATAATTATAATAATAATTTAAACAAAAACATTTTGAAAGGATTATTATATTTGGCAGAATAACCAGAAACCAGGGCGGTTTCAGGGCCTGGGCGCCCCCTAACGATTGTTTCTATGTTTACATCGGTTTATCATATACGTAATTATAATTTGAATTATACAGTTTCACGTAGAAAACTACTGTAAACAGATGACTTGTCTTGCACAAAGATGTGCTAAAATAATAACAAAAAATAATTAAAATAAAGACTTTTTTTTTCTTCTCTTTTTTTCTTTTTTCTTTTTTCTTCTTCAAGTTTGGCTGGAGTAATTGTCACTGAATGAAAGTGAACAACACATGGGTTATAAATCGCACACAACGGTTTCAGTGTCACAGGAACAATTACGCTCGTGTTACGATGAATTTAACTTGTTGATAATAAATATACTTTTTGAAACCACATAGGAGATGATGATAATAATAATAATAACAAGTTTATAAAACGTAATAATAATACTTTTATTATAAAAAATATTATGAAAAATAATATTAGAACAATGTATTTATAAAACGCCTTTAAGATCTCTGTACAATAAATTCACAACCTGTTTCATAGTGATAACTCTTCGCATCTCATATAACCTGTAGTTTTGCTATCAGGTGAAGTTTCCTGGAATTGTTTTAAGAAACTTTAAAGTAATGGAGAAACATGACGAAAGAAAAAAACAACTTCCCCAACAAGTTTTATTTATCATTTGTCAACACGGGGGGAAAAAAACATTCACACAGAATCAGAACAATTTCCCTCAATCATATTGAAAGTCACCTATTAAAACAAAAACTCTGCAGAGATGCTGACGAACGAGGAAAGAAAGGGTTTTTTCATCTGAAAGACGCTTATAAATACAAGAATAATCTGTGGGTTTAGAAAAGGAGAGTGCAAAACGGTGTTGAAAGTTTCTTCCTCAACACGGTTTAATCCCGAGTAAATCAGTGAGGGAGAAAGAGGAGGAAAAGAGGAAGACAAAGATAAAGAGGGCGTGGTTAATAAAGTGAATACTGCTGCCTGATTGGTAGATTCCATCTGACTCGTGACCTCACAGGCCGGTGTCGTTGTAGGTCGGGGTGGCCACTTTCAGGATGCTCTGTGCATTCTCCTCCACCAGAGGGCGCCATTTTACTTCTCCGGTTAGGAGCAGGTCCTCCCCATCCAGCGCGTCGATGAACTGCATCTGTGGGAGACATCGGGGTCACCATGTTTAACTAGATACGATAAGATAAGACAAGATACGACTCTTTCAAAAAGGAGCTAAATTTGGACGTCTTCATTTTTACAGCCCGCTAGTGGCATTTTAAAAAGTAAGTGGTGGACCTGGCATGTCAAGCGACATTTTTTGACTTTTAAGAGCAGAATAAATACCCCAAACAGCTGGACAGCACAAAACTGGTGAGCGCTAAACTTCACGCCGAGCTTGACCTGATCTAATCTCAGGCTGAGATCACAGCTGCATTGTGGGAACTAAATTACAGGCCGATGAAAAATTCCCTAATGATATTAATGTGGGAGTGATGACAGCACCATTTACCAGATGCTTGAATCTGATTGGACGCATGAAGTGCGTGATGTCACTGATCGCGCATCAAAAGCCACCGAGAGATTAGAAAGTGTTTGATTATGTTTGACTGCGTACTTCACAAACTAGAGCGAGTCATTTTAGCTAACACAAAAAAACATGAGGATAGACAGAAAAATACAAAGACAGAAAGATAGACAGTCTGAGCAATAGATAGACAGACTGAATGAAAGGCAGATAAACAGACAGAATAATAGACAAAATGATAAATAGATTGAGTGACTGAGCAATAGATAGACACAAATAGACAGAATGACCAAATGATAGACAGACTGACTGAATGATAGACAGACAGAAAGACAGATAGACTGAATGATAGACAGCCAGAGGAACAGATAGACTAAATTATAGACAGAGCAATATATATCGAAACACACACATATATCGATCGATAGACAGACAGACAGACAGACAGACAGACAGACAGACAGAGCAATAGAAGAGAGACAGACCTAAAGATAGACAGACTGACTGAATGATAGACAGCAAAATAGACATAGATTGACTGAACGATAGACAGAGCAAAATGGAGACAGATAAACTGACTGAATGATAGACAGAAAGAGAATTAGATAGACAGACTAAATGATCGACAGAGAAATTTAAAGAGAGACAGACAGTTAGGCAGACAAACTTAGACAGACAGACAGACAGAATCTGAGAATCTGAGCAAAAGAGAGACAAACAGAAAGACAGAGAGACTGACTGAATGAATGATAGACAGACAAAGACAGACAGACTGAATGAATGAATGATTAACTGTCAGAGCAAAAGAAAGACAGACTGACTGAATGATAGAGAGTGAAATATAAAGAGACACAGACAGTTAGACGAACATGGACAGACAGATAGAATGAGAGCAAAAGAGAGATAAACAGAAAGACAGAGAGAATGACAGACGGACAGACTGAATGAATGATAGACAGTCAGAGCAATAGAGAGACTGACAGGTCAGACAGACACATTTATACATAGCCTGATAGATAGGTAGATAGACAGACAGATGTCTAAGAAAAGAAAGATGCAGACAGACATGCACTTTATCAGCTAAGTGAAGGATTGTTGTAGGGATGCACAGATACCTGATCAAGCTCGATACCACATTTTCTAAAGTACTTGGTTCTCGTAAAAAGTCCGCCGATACCGGAAGTGAGACATGTCTATGTTTGAGCGTGATTCAAAAACGCGGATTTAAAAAAAATGTCATGCTGTTTTGTCTAGTAAGTTTCTGATTTATACAGTATGCCCCGCCCCCCAGCTCTTCTCCAATGGGAACCTTCTCTTGTCGTGTGTGTGTGTGCTTCACTACAGCTCAGAGCTCCGCGGTGAGACACTCATCAGCCGCGTGTATTTCAAAGTGAATGCAGACGACTAAACGGCCAGCGCAAGCTATATTCAAAAGTAGCGCGTTTAACAAGTGATTTAATCAAGCGCCTACATTCCCAACACGACCGCGAGTAGAAAGAGTTGCTTCTGCACGCTACTCACGGATCGCCACACGTCCCCTGAAATAAGGGTTCGTCCCGTCTTTGAGATTGAAATGGCGCGTCCTGTTTTGAATCAATATGGCTGTGTCCCGTACTCTTTATCATTTTTTAAAGCAGCGTCTCATGCGTGGTGATGACGGTGGAATTATTATCAACACGTGAAATCATTCATTTCGAAATAATGGTAAAAGCGTGACCAGTCTGTGAAAAGCTAGCTGAACTCGTTTTTATTTTTTTTGTAATTTACTGTTATCTACATTAAATAAAGAGCAGTCTGTTAAAATAATAAAAATGTTAAAATATAATTTGATTTTGAAAAAAAAAAAGTTGCACCGTCACTGTTGGAACTTTCTATAATTATTCATCCTGTAATATTTTGCAAAAAACATGCTTTTCGTTTTAAATAAATGTTCTTAATTTCAAACTAGCCCTCTTTTTTAGTTATATGACTAAAGCTGTTAACTGTACATTTAAATGACGTGTTTATCAAGTACTCAGTAACGGTATCGGCGAGTACTGAAGTGCAAGTACTCGTACTCGTTTTCCAAAACAGTAGTATCGGTGCATCTCTAGATTGTTGTTTTCGTTCCAGCGGAGCACGAGCTGGAGTGTGTTTGCTCTAGACTGACTGGCATCAGATAGTGATGTCACAGACAGGCTGGAGTGATGTCATCACAGGTGCTGCCGTCACCGTGGCAACCGTCTCCAGCCCCATCCGCCGCTGCAGGTGTTTTCTTTTCCCGTCACACACATCTCCACCCGCGCCTGACGCTTATTTGTTGTTCTACACGCCGGAGCGGAGCAATAAAGTCCCGCGGTGCCGCCGTAATGAGCTCGAGCCTCGGTGGACGCCGCATGTTCTCGGAAAACAACTGCAATTAAAGTCATTTTCATTCGTCAAACTGTTTTTCCCTGTTAAAGTCGATCCCAGTGTTTTCCTGGTTTTCTATGGACGCATGTGACGGGCCAAACACGCGTAACCTGTGTTGAGTGTGTGTGTGTGTGTGTTAAAAGGTGGAGTTGTGTGGAGTGCCGTTGTGTTAGTCGTGTGTGTGTGTGCGTGTGGATTAAGTGTTGAGTTGTGTTTTGTGGTTTGAGTGTGTGTGTGTTAAAAGGTGGAGTTGTGTGGAGTGCCGTTGTGTTAGTCGTGTGTGTGTGTGTGTGTGTGTGTTTGTGCGTGTGGATTAAGTGTTGAGTTGTGTTTTGGTTTTTATGTGTGTACGTTTGTGTGGGGTAAGCTTAGTGGCGTTCTATTCATTTAATATGTGAAGCGGGTTAATATATAGTGGAGTTATTGGTGTGTGTGTGTGTGTGTGTGTTGTTTTGAGCAGTGTTGTGCTAGTTGTGTATGTTTGTGTGTGTGTTTGCACCTTGAGTGTGTATAGGTTAACGGTAGAGTGGTGTTGTGTCAGTCCTGTGTGTGTTTGTGGATTACATTTTGAGGGAGGCTGTGTTAGTGTTGTTAGTGTCTAGCATGTGAATTAAGTGCTGAGTGGTGTTTTGTTCTTTGTGTGTGTGTGTGTGTGTGTGTGTGTTTGGAAAGTGTTTAGCGGCATTTCAGTTGTTTTATGTCTGTTTATGTGTTATGATGAGCAATGTATGTTTATAAGTTGTGTTAGTCGTGCACATAAATGTTTGTGTGCGTGTGTGAGGCAAGTGTTATGTTGTGTGTGTGTGTGTGTGTGTGTGTGTGTGTGTGCTTGTAGTCATGATGATGAACTATGTGAAGTGTAAAGAGTAAAGCAGGCACGTGAAGGTCTTGAGGCTGGACGTGGGCGTCTCCTGTACCTGTTTGCGGACGTACTGCACCAGCAGCTCCAGCTGTCTGGGGTCTTCACACTGTCGGTTGAACATGATTCTCCAGAGCGCTGCGGCCAGAACGCAGTCGTCCGACAGAATTCCCTGAAACACGCAGAGACGCAGACTCAGCGCTGACCTCCACTGGCCGGAGGTTTACCTGCACGGCAAAGACAAAGCACCTCGTCGTATCCAAAGATAGCAGCGTAGAAGGTCTCCGTCATCAGCTTCATGCTCTCCTTCCTCTGTATGGCGTCGATCTGGAAAGGCAGGAATGACGTTTAAGCAAAAATGTCAAAATTACATCAGACGCTTGTTTTGTGCGACTCTTATGCATTACAGTTCTACATTGAAACAACCTTATTTCGGGGAGTTGAACCCCCAACGTTGGTATGGCTAATACAAGGCTTTACGGAAAGAACCAAAAAGATGGGACTTTAACATAAAAATGAAAAAGCGGGATGGTAGCAACCTACAGATAAAAATATCAAAATCAAAATGTTTCATAAAATGTATGCAGGAGAACTGTAACAATATTTGCTGATGTGATTTAAATGATAAAATTGAGTGATATTTCACCAAAACTCTATCATTCTTCTTTTTAAATTTTGTGTAGTACAATTGTTTTGACCCAGACCTGACCTGACCCAGAAATGGAGTAAATGAATGGATGAATTTTTGACTTGTCACGGTCATTTTGACTTGGTCATTTTTACAATCTCGCGGTGGGAAAAAGTGTGAGCGCCCATGAAATAAGACAAATACAGGAACAACCAGTACAGCAAATCTACAAGTGAGCAGCAGACTACAGACTAGCACACAGAAATAATATACGGGACAATAATAAATACATGTAAAAAAAAAAATTAAACAGAAAAGAAAAAAAAAATCCTCTCATACAGGGAAGAAACAAGGACAGTCGTACGCATAATAAATCCACCTACATCTTACGGTTTGTGCCGTGCACTGATTGTGAGGGTGGCAGAAAAATAATATAAAATCTACCCAATACCAAATCAAGCCAGAAGCCTGAAAATGTTTTTTTAACTGATTGCTCGGATTCCTCTAGGCCTAGCGTCGCTTTAGCCATCAGCGAGTGATGAAGCAGCTCCACTCGGTTCTTGGCAGGAGAACGTCCAACATGTGGACGGTGATGCAACAGGCGCAGCTCAGAGATCACAAGCAGGAACGGAGATGAAGCGAGAGGCTGCCCAGATGCTCCGCTCTCGCATGAATCCCAAGGCAGACTGGCCTCGGGACGGAGGATTCGGCGTGAGATCTCGCACTGCAGGCGTGTTCGTGTCTGAGCGAGGTGGAGAAGCACCTGTGTATGATTACACAGACCTGGACACAGTCAGTCTCATCTGGCTGCGTTTTAACTCCTCCACTCTGCCCGTCTTTTCCTCACGCTTTCCTTCCTTTGTGCTGAAGCCTCAAACATTCCACACGAAGCTACCAAAGTGACTGGTTTACAGTGCATCACTAACGCTCTGAATCTTTCGGTTCTGATCTGATGAAGTGTGATTTATTATTCAATGTATCAGTCGCACAGGTTTCTCGTGTAATGACAACATGCTAGAGAGATCAGACGCTCATGAGAGAGCAGTGAAGAGATCAGACGCTCAAGAGAGAGCAGTGAAGAGATCAGACGCTCAAGAGAGAGCAGTGAAGAGATCAGACGCTCAAGAGAGAGCAGTGAAGAGATCAGACGCTCATGAGAGCACGGAAGAGATCAGACGCTCATGAGTGGGCAAGTAAGAGAACCGACAATTATGAAAGGGAGAGATCAGACGCTCACAAGATGGCAAGGAAGAGATCAGACAATAATGAAAGAGGAGTGATAAGACGCTCGCGAGAGGGAGAGATCAGACGATCATGAAAGAAAGGGAGAGATCAGACGATCATGAAAGAAAGGGAGAGATCAGACGATCATAAAAGAAAGGGAGAGATCAGACGCTTGCGAGAGAGATCAGACGTTCAAGAGAGAGATCAGACACTTCTGAGAGACCAGACGCTCACGAGAGGGAGACATCAGATGCTGGCAAGAGAGGAAGAGATCAGACGCTTGCAAGAAAATCAGAAAGATGAGAGATCAGATACTGAAAGAGAGGGAGAGATCAGACACTTACAAGATGGAAATATCAGATCATTGCAAGATGGAGAGATCAGACGCTCACCAGAGAGCGAGAGACCAGACGCTCAGGGAATGAGAGAACCATTTAAAGATTGAATCCGACTAAAATTCAGGATTCAAATTTGTCGGATGGCGTGTTCACTAAGGTCATACTCCCGTGCTCTGTCCCTTTTAAAGAGAACAGACATTTTGAGATCAACTTAGAGATGATTTTGCAGCGCTGAGACTCATTAAGACGCTTGTGGTTGGTTTCTTTGCCGTTGGTATGTGGTAAATAGAGGACAATAAGAAACAAGCAGAGCAGTAAAAGCCTGAACCAAACGCGGTTGCACTTGAAATGGACCTGTACTTGAATTTATCATCCGCTATAATTTTCTGCTGAGTGACAAGAAAAATCAGCGCGGCCCATTCAAACCGCAAATAATTTCCAATAATAGAATGGTGAGATTTAAGCCAACGGGACGGAGAAACGCCTATAAAACCTGCACAATCACATGTGTGATCCATTTCCAGCCTATACAGGTTCACCCCGTGAAATATTAGCGTGTGCGGTTCATTTTTTACCCTCTTTTCAAGCGTCCCTTTCAGCCTCTCCGCTGCTGTGACGCAGGCCGGACATTCAATCCTGTGCAATAATCAGGTCGAGGGAGGGGAAAAAAAAACTGCTTGAGAGGCAGAATCTCACCGCTTCACCGCCAAATTAGTGTCATATCTCACTTGACTGTTATTACTAAGGCTTAGAACAACTCTGGGAATCGCACACATGCTACGACACACTCGCGAGAGTGTGTAGGTGGAGAGTTCAAGGGCCGCTGCTCTAACATGGCACAAATGACAAGCATTATAGCACAATTAGGCCAAGTAACCCAAGCGTCGTGAGGAAGGGGTGAGCGGGGGTCTGTCCGTTTCCAGCGCTGTAACCGGAGCCCGATCAAACAGGACGGTGCCACCGCGGACCTGCCAGACGCGCTGATTACACTCCGTTTACACACAATTTTTCACAGCTTAAAAAATAACATGTTCGGAAATACCTCCTCGGTCCTGACCTGTGAAAACAGACTTCCACGTCAGGTCGCAGCGCAGCACATGTGCCCGTCTGCGCGAGCGGCTCGATCCACTGTCACGTTGCTCTTTATTTAGGACGTAAACAATGTGGACGCTAAGCTTTTGTTGTGAGCAAATCATGAATATAAATGTAATCAGTGTGTGTACATTCACACATCGCTTTTACGCCAATACAAGCACCCTGCGAGTTTAATGCCATCTACGCTCAATATTTGTTCCAGTTAAACTTGACCTCACTTTCACACACTGACTTGTATATGATAAAAAAAAAACTGAAATATTGTAGATTATTATACATATTAATACTGTAAGCTAAATGGGATGAAAAGAGCACATAGATTAGAGTGCGAGGAGGACAGAGGGAACTGAAAGAAACATTGGAAAAAAAAAGAATGGGGAGAGGAAGGAAGAGAGAGAAATAGGTAGAGTGATGGAGTTAGAGTGAAAGATGGAGGGAGAGAAAGAGTGGAAGAGAGAGAGAGAGTGCAAGAGGAGAAAGAAGTCAGACAGAGAGAAATTGTTTGCCAATGAAAGAGGGAGAATGTTCAAGAAAAGAGTGAGAGAAAGTGATGGAGAAACGGCAAATGACAGTGGCAGACTCAAACAGACAGACTGATATAGAGACAGGTAGACAGACAGACAGGTAGACCGATAAGAGAGACCGACTGTAGTTTAAGAGCACTACTGAGAAAACGGGAAAAAAAATTGATTCATGATTCTGGGGGAAAGTGGAAAAGTGACAGGATGGAAAATAATTCATGGCAAATGAGAGGTGCTGATTTCATTAAACACACAAACTACACACCAACGCTTCGTTTCTGCTGAAGGAAACGTCGAGCGTGTCTGAGCGGGCACAAAACCAGCAATTTATAGACTATTTGCCCATATAAAACAAAGCTTAACTGTATACTCAATAAAAAAAAAAAATTTCAGCAATTGGTTGCAGGAAAATACTAATTTCATCTAATTTGAGCTGTACTGTAAAATTAATACGCTTGTGTACTGTGCACTGTAGTGTAATTGGTAAGTTGTGTACTAAAAAAAACCAATAATGAAAAAAAACAGATAAAATAAATACACTGTACGCGTCGTGTGTCTGCATCCGTCTACTAAAGCAAACATAATGCAAAATGTAGCAAAACACGTTTAAAACCACTAAAACAACTCAAATTGTGTTCGCCACTTAGCAACTCAATTTACCCTTCAACAATTGCAACACACACACACACACACACACACACACAACCTCAGCAAAAGCCCCGAAAAATTAATGCAATCATGAAGAAAAACAAACCTAAAAGGACTACAGAAGTGAACTTGTTTGCGGCGGCCAGAGCGGGAGATTTCACACGAGTCGAGCGCGAGCGTTCTGTTTAGACACCCGTCCGAACAAAGCTTCCTCTATCCTCAACTCCGACTCGTAAAGCCTAAGAGCCGCTCGCTTGAACAAATAAACTACTCCACCACTCAAAACTGCTAATACTCTGACTGACAGTCACGTCAGGTCTGTCAGCGGCCGGCTCGCGTACACTAGCACATCCGACGGCTGGCGGTGACAGATTAGCCGTCGATCATGTGATCCGCTTGATGTCGACTAGTTCGCGGGGTTGCGCGATGAGCCACACAGGACACTTTGTGATCAGCCGCGGCGCTCACGTGACCGCCAGCCGAGCCGCGCAAACCCGTATCGCTATTAAGTCGAAGTCGGAAGGTCGAAGAAATGGGGGGGATGTCAACAAAGAGAAGTGTGGGGAAAGAGAGCGCTCTTGTTTTCACAGCTGGGCTGGAGTCTTGTTCCCACCCTTTTTGACAGCGGTTCCCCTAAGGCGCCCGGCGCTGGCTTCCTCCACAACTCGCACACACAACCAGCGCCGCGCAAGCGTGTCATCTTTACTGACCTCGCCGAGATTTAAACACCTTTTGCTACTCCGCTGGACAGCGATCGGCTCCAAATGTCTCCACAGTCTGTAGAGCATAGCAATCACATCCCAAAGGCAGTGTGTGTGTGTGTGTGTCTCACAGTAATTCCACCCTTTTTCTTAACCACTTTTTCCATTTCTGGGTCGGCACTAAAGAGCTGATGTTGACGTCTTGAGGCCTGAAGGCAGGACACACACATTGGGCTGGACATTGAACAAAATCACACCTGCATAGGAATCCATAATTCGAACCTATTATTCATCCATCATTATTTAATCACTATTTAGCATGTAGCAAAGGACACATTTACAAAAAATAATTGATTAGATTTTTCTTATCAAATGTTGAGCTTCTTGTCACCCTAACTCCTAAAGCCTGAGCAGCAGTGATGGACGGTGGCTTCAGACAACCACTGTAGGTGGCAGAGGGCGCCATGTTGTTACGCGATGTCTTTATTTATAAAAAGCCATAAGACATACACACTTACTCCCATAATTTTGCTCCGCTGCTCCACATCCTCCCACATGGAGTGGACGATGTAACGGCACATGTACTTCCCAGCTCTGCCTTCCTGCCTCATTCGGACCAGACACATCCTGGAAAGAGACGAAAATAAAACGCTGGAGTGTTTCAATCTTGCTTGGCTGTTTAAATCCATGTCAGACAGCTATATTTAGATCTATCAATCCACATACGCATCTACAATCTAACTGTCCATTAGAGCTGCATAATTAATCGTTAAAATATCGCGATCACAATACAATTGTCAAAATCTACGACAGGCTGTCTCTGTAAGATTGCGGGTGTTTGTGTGCGCACATCGGTGAGCGCAATCAATTAAATATTATAAAAGAAAGATGATCTCGCGCTACTTCTGTCATATTTTGGGGAGCCGCCCTAATTGGCCACCTGTGGTTCCGTGCAGCCGCCTCACGTGCGCTTAATTAACTGCACTAGAACAGTGGATGTTGAGTCGAGTGGCAGTCGAGTTTAAAATGAAACAAAATAAACAGGGAAAATGAGTGAGGAAACACAACGGTAAAGTAAGTCTGCCATCAACTCGGTAATGTTTGTACCTGAAAAAGGATTTTATTCTGAAGTGTGTTGTTGTGTGTGTGTGTGTGTGTGTGTGTGTCTGATTTTTTTCATTCCATTTAATTAAATTAAAAGCAAAGAGTAATTTGTGTTATTATATTGCTGTTTGACAACCTGACTTTCGGGGTTAAATATTTAAAATAATAAAATATCCAGAAAAAAATTAGAAAAGAATCGTGACTATCATTTTATCCAGAATCGTGCAGCTCTACTATCCATTATTCCATCCTCGCAGTATTTGTTTCCTTCATCTGCCTATTGTTTATTGCAACCTATCCATCAACCTTTCCATCAGAAAATCTATTCACTCATCCATCCAATTTCCCATCCATCCATCTAATTACCAGTTTCATTATCTAGAGTTTAATTCAGAAATATCTACCCATCTAATCATACATCCACTTTTTTATTTTAAGTTGGATCTATCTATCTATCTATCTATCTATCTATCTATCTAATCTATCTATCATCCATCCATCCTCCATTAAATCCAGCACAGATACGTCCACTGATGCTCTCTTTCCATCTAGAATTCTACCTATCCATCAATCTGCAGATCTATCCATCCATCCGTATTCTCTATCCATACGCAGATATGTACGTATAACCATACATCCAACTTCATCTCTCTAATAGATGCACAACGTTATGCACAACCGTGACGTAAAAAATCTAGACTATTAAATACACAATAAAAGATTTCCAATTTCAAATCACAGTATCACTACTATCAAAAACTTACCACACGTGAAGCTGAGCGACAAGGAACCAGGAGTTGAGTGTGTCGGGAAGAGAGCACTCTGGGAAAAACAGGAAATACAGAAGACATCATGTGGGGAACAGAGAAAACACAGCAAAGCCAAACCAACGCAAACTGAAAAAGTAAAAACTCTTGGCTTTTGGGTTTACACCTGTTTTCTCCACGGCTAAAGAAAACAAAATAACGTGGCTGTAAAGTGGCACATAAATCATACAGGTGCTGTGGCCACGGTCCCTCTGCGCTCATTTCAGCGCTTTCGGATAAAATGACCGGCCAAAAGTAGTTTTTAAAACATTTAAATGAGCATGACATAAGACTCAAGGCTATTTTACAGTCCGAGCGCAAAACAAAAACTTTCCCTCGTAAAGACTTTTGGTGAAAAAAAACCCCCACTTACTTTCGAAAAACTCGTCATAGTTGATTCTCTCTACACAGCAAGTGTACATGCGCAGGGCCGCAATCTTGATTTTCTACAAAAGACACCAAAATAGGCAAATAAAACTGCCTTACATCTATATTTAATAAGCTTTTTATTTGCTATTTGTTCTAAACAATTTTATTCTGGATTGAGATAGATAATAGTTTAGGTAAATAGATAGGTAGACAGATAGAGAGACTCAATAAGAGCAAACCAAAGAATACATAATAGTAAACAATAAATAAGGAATTTTAAAAAATAGTTTTTTGATGACTGTACACAAGAGTCAATGCATTACTATTTATTAACATTTAATAATTAATAAAACGTAATTTTAAAGATCACACAATTATTGTATGCCATTTTTCCACAAAAAAATAAATTATATTCTATAGAGAACTACTATGCATGTACGGTAATATATTATGAATATTCATAAACTATCAATGGTCAATCGGATTTCTGAGATTTACACTTAAGGAAGGTAAACCAACTTTTCCTTGCTGGTTGAGATGTTGAATTTTACTGTTTTCATTCTTTTATCTGTGTTTTTTGTATTTTACACATTTCTTTGTTTTGTCTGCTTTTTTTGCAAGAGTATTATGGTTATTATTCTCTTTATTGCTTGTGTTTAGCACTTTGACCAACTGTGTTTATTCTTATGTGCTTTATGAATAACATTGGCATTGAATAACACGATTGTGATCAAATCTGAAACAAACTGATGTATGAAAGATGTGTGACACGTTTTGTTCATAGTAGCCTAGACTACATTTTAGTATAGATTTTATTTAGTACATAAACAGCACTAGATGAGATTGTTTTTACCCATTTATTGTATTTGAGGGGTCCGGTGAAGCCCATGGCTTCTATTAGCTTGGTGAAGGCTCCGACTTCTTCTTCTGTGGCCTGTGGAGTCTCCTTAACCGTGTACAGCTGAAAACAAAACACATCATCAAACCAAAAAGTAGAATTACGGTAACATTTTTTAAAATATATTTGAACTAAGTGAAACCTTCTAATAGTATACAGTTCAATTTGTCTAATTACTAAGAGTGCTGTTTGTACAGTAAAGGTAACATGTAATCTTATTATAGTTCTACAAAAGAAATCTACAAAATCACTGATTCTAATGAGGTTTAGTTGTAGAGATCTGGACATGTGACCTAAAGATTGCAGGTTCGAACCCCTGACCGGTAGGTACCACAGCTGAAATGTCCTTGAAAAAGAACCCAATCTGCTCATTCTGTAAGTCGCTTTGGATAAAAGTGTCTGCCAGACAAATCTAAGTAAAGGAAGTCTAAGACATGGCGCACACACACACACACCTCTCTCGTGCTGTGAAAAGCTCTGGATTGGAAGCTACCGATGACGCCGACATCTGCAGGGTTCTGGCTGCACACCAAAGACCTGGACTGACACACTTCATAGTCGAAGGCCTGAAAATCAAGCACACAATTATTATGCATTCACAACCTTTAAGACCATCCTTAAGTTCACTGATGATGACAACACACCAACAACAACAACACAACATGAATTTTTAAAAAGTACATTATTTTACCA
Source organism: Paedocypris sp. Pulau Singkep (assembly GCA_017309775.1). NCBI lineage: Eukaryota > Metazoa > Chordata > Actinopteri > Cypriniformes > Paedocypris > Paedocypris sp. Pulau Singkep. The sequence continues at coordinate 21,943,156 of MU204204.1, forward strand.
CATTAGGTTTTCAAATAAATAATTTAATAGGTGTGAGAATAAAAGAAAAATGTTGAATTCACGTAAAAAAAAAAAAAAGTAATTATAATTTATAATAAAATAAATAACAATCATACTACAAGTGTGTGTTATATAATGCGATAAAATATATTGTAAATATGAAATGTGTCCTATATTGTAATCACACACACTCCCACACGCGTGAATTATTTTTTTTATGATGCATTTATAACGTATCAATACACAAAAAGCTCAAAACATATATAATCAAAGGACAAAAATCCCACGTTTTTTTTTTTGAGAACCAATGCTGTGGTTCATAGCACTTGCGCAAAGTGTCTTTTAAATTACCTTTCTGACGGCAGCTCTCGATGCTGAAGCGTTTATTATTTGTCTGACGGCAGACTGCAGCGGCCGCCGGAACATGATTCCGCGGAAAGCCGCAATAAAAGTCGGCAATTACTGCACCGAGAGAGCGGGAATCAACATTTGTCGCTTTCCGACACGTTTTGTAACTGTTTATATTTGGCCCACCCCTTCAGACCAATGTCACAGCAAGACGTCCCTGCTTTAAACGGTCCGGGTGGAACGCGGATCTGTTGAATGTAGTTCCGGGCCTGACAGAATCACTGAGACAGAATCACGCTCGTTTTGCCTATTATAACCACGTCTTTCTACGCAAACTCGTGCAATTGTTTCGTATTTCTGTCAACTTTGTTTTGTTGTTCGACCACCAAGTAAGTACAGTATATCTTTGTTCTGTATTTCATTAATCAGACTGTGAGGAAAAAACAAACTGAGGACTGCTTGTTTTTCTCACAGACTGTGAGGAGTAAAAAAGAAATCGTGCTCTACACTTTTCCTCATTCAAACGGTTCAGTGTGAATACACACTCAATTTATTTAATTAAATCATTATGTGGTGTGCAGTTGAACCTGGCACCCTGCTGGTGTGGGGTGGCAGGTTCAAATCCCGGTCTGGTGGGTTTGTGTGCGTTCACTTCATTGTGTAACTTCACTTGATGGTTTAACGTAGGGATTCCACTTTTAATACCAAAAAATAAGGGGCACATAGTGCAGCACCTGTGGGGATCAGCTACATGGGCGGGGCCACGGATATTCCTTTACATACAGTGATCACAACTTAAAATATGAGACATTAAACATAACTTCTTTAATTGAAATACAGTCAGTCTTTCTCTTTTAAAACACAACAGACTTCTCTAATAAAAATGTTTTTTTATTAGTGTGGCTAAATGTCATTTTTTGCAGTAACAACATAGAAATAGCAATACATACTCCAATACATACAATAGCTAGTAAAGTTGTTATATAGCCTATTTCTAACTTGGAAAATCTAGAGAGTTGCAATTTACCATTTTATTTGACTTACACACAGAAATTATGTTGTATATAATAATGTTTCATGTACGATAATAAAGTAATACAATTTCTGATTCTGATTAAGTGTCTGACACTGTCTCACAACACTTTGCCGACCCGGCCTCCTCACTGGACAGTTAAAAGTAAAAAGACCAATCAAACTAACGATGAAGTTGCATATTACCCAATAAAAAGTTGGATAGGAGAATCCTCATAAAATGCAAACATTGCAAAAAAAAAAAAAAAAGGGACAATTTGCATGAAACTGCTTTAAAAACACTATAATTATGGGACAAAATTATGGGACAAAACTCATCCTGCATCGATTCTAAAATGCGACGCGCAATTTCAATCTCAAATATGGGACAATTCTGTATTTCAAAGGACGGGTGGCAACCCTTGTTTACGCAGAACAAGTTTGATACTGCCCCTTGTGGCCATATTGACAAACGCACTCACCTTCTTTCTTCTATTTCACTGAAGAGTGTGTGTTAGAGAGAGAGAGAGAGATAGACATAATTGTTTGTTGTAATGCGGCCTAGCTACCCAGTGGATGTTTCATATCACAACTATTAAAATACGTATATGATGAATCCAAATGTGCGTGTCCGTGAACTCCCGAAAACACAACGTCCAGCATCAAAGTGCCAGAGACCCCGAGGCGTGAGTCTGAGAGCCTCATAACTACTGACCATCAAGTCGAGGTTGTTGCTGCAATTAGCGAAGCTGCTAACAACTTCAGGCCGAGTGGCTGCGCTTCAGCAGCTTGGCAGGGCAGGTGAACGGCTTCACAGATGACGAATGGCTGGCGCTGCTCGGTTCTGGAGATTAATGTTGAATAAGTGCCGGGCTTCACAGCTCCCGAGCCGCAACACAAGCAAGGCCTGCTTGCACAAATTGTTCAAAGCCGCCTGGGCATCGAGGCGACTTCCTGCCCGGCTACATCCAAGAATCACAAAAATATGTAATGCTTCTCCCGCATGAACGATTAATAAAAACAACACGGAGCCCGCTCCAGCCCCGAGTATGAGACAGACGGACAAAATGTTGGGGCTTTGAAGTGGGGATGTTTTGGCAGCAGGGATGAGGTAATGTTTGAGTTGTCTTTGCGCGTGTTTGTGCTAAGTGAGATGTTCTTCTTCCTCGTCGCCCTGTTTGTTTGCTCCCGAGTCAGGAAGAGACTGTCACCGCCAGCGCCGGTGAAATATCTGTCCGGCTTTCACTGCTGCACCTTTACGCCTTCAGGAAAGAGTCGAGGAGGTGAAGGGGTCGAACTATTACGGCTCCCCCGAGGAACGGCCTGTTGTTCATCCGCGTGTCACCCACCCCTGAAAAAACAAGCAAGCACATGGGTGAACTCACACTGGACGGCTGATGTTAAGCACAGAAGATACAGTGTGTGTGTGTGTGTGTGTGTGTGTGTGTGTGTGTGTGTGTGTGTGTGTCTGTCTCAACTCTAGAGCGGACATTTACTTGTGACACAATTGCGTTTGTGATTACTGTATTTTTGTTCTGTTTAGAAATGTATATAGAGTAAGACATTATTATAAGATTATATATAATGAATATATTACGGTAAATCCACTTATAATATTTGATTTGATATATACTATATAGACAGACAGGCAGATAGACAGACAGACAGACAGATAGATGGACATTAATTGTTGTGAAATATCTGCAACATTTTATATCACCAATTAGGCTTGGTTAGAAGTGTTTCTTTTGAATGTCTTTACAATTTTGGGTTTGAACGTTTACTGTTTACTATCAAAGATCCTTTGCATCATGACTTGTGGAAATATGATTAAACAAGGTTTAAAACATGGTTAAAAATACTTGTTTAAAATGTTTTTAAATAGGAAAACATTGAGAACTTTAAATCTGAGGACTGAAAATGTTTTAATTATACTATTTTGCCACACACTTTTCACACAATATGAATTTGCACACAATATGATTTTTAGTGCTTCTACAAAACAAACTCATTCTTACAACTTTCATGCTGCATTTCAAACCAAAACCTTCAATGATGTATAGGTCAAATTCTGACATACGTTGTTCTCATGGATTTACAAAAACGAGCCTTGTCCCGGTCTGAGTAAAGCGGGTGCTCCTTTTTTCCAGCATGTTTGGATTAATAAGAAGTGATTGATGAAGACAGGAGAGGAAACGTTCGATTCCTGCTCTGCTCCCGTTCCTGTGAGAACAACCTGGGGAACGAGGGTTATAAATAAGACGTGTCGCTCCATGTGCAGAGTGTGTGTGCGTGCTTGTGTCAAAAATATTCTAGCCTAGTTTAGAAAATTATGTCAAACCGGAACTTTATTTTATACTCACAAAAAATGAATAGCAAAACAAGCAGTTTGAAACACTTTAGTAATTATTCTGATATTAAAAGTCCCGAATCACCCAGAAACGCATCATTTGTGCACGATTTGAAGACCACACAGGAACCGAGAGATCCGTAAATATACAGTAGAGTGTCCACAGTCAGTTACAAGCCATAAAAGCATGAAGTGGCTGTTGCTACAGCTTGATCCGCTTTAAGGAACATCACATTTTCACAAATGTTGACTTGTCCTAAGTGTATTTCTTTTTCTAACTTAACTAAAGTGAAACATGTTTATGTATATATTGTTGATATACATTTTACTATATTTATAATAATATACAGTAGTATATTTTTCACTTTACATGGATCACTTGAGTCACTTTGCTAATTTTTTTGTATTTTTATTTTTTTCTTCAACGTCATAGTTCTTCCTTGTTGATGTATTTTATTCATATTTTATCTTTATCTACTTTTGTATTTTATTATATTTTCATCTCTTATCGTTTGATTGTGTCTCTTTCTCGCATGCACCCCCCCCTCCACACACACACACACACACACACACACACACACACACCATGTTTAAATGCTTGTCGGTTGGAAAAATACATTTCATTGCATGTTGTACCATGTATAATGTGTATATGACAAATAAAATGTAATAAAATAATGTAATTTAATAAAAATTAATTTCTGATTATTATATTTAAAATATATATATATATATATATATATATATATATATATATATGATTATAATATATTTAATTTATCAAGATAGATATTCTCTCTTTACAGTGCATATCTTATTAGATACACAAAAGCATCAATTGTCACTTTTTTGTCACTTTGTGTAAAAGCTTTCTGCTTAATGCTACTTAGTATATTTATTTGTTGCATTGCACTTCAAAACTATTCATTTATATCTGTGTTCTCGTGGTATTGGCTGTAACAACACGTGAATGAGTGAATTCTCTCGCCAGCCAAACATTTTGAAAAAGCGTGCGCAGGCAGCTCATCATCGAAGTTGAAAGTTCAGCGCGTATCGTTATATTTTACGCCGTGGAACAACAAACCCGGCTCTAATTAGCCGCTCCGTGTGTAAAGTTTGGCCTTAGGAAAACAAACCCCGGGCAGAAAGGAGGGCAACAGCCGGCACGTCTGTGTGGAAGTGTGTGGACCATCCAGTTTCCAGGACTTTAATGCTACAAGCGCTTTCAACTGTTCAATTCCCTTTGTCACCACGGCTGTAAACAATCGCAAAAGTGTTACAACCCAACTTGATCTTGACAGCTGTGCTTGCAAATTAGCATAACGCGACACAGCTGGGTAAACTCCTTTCCAATCTGGTTGTGCGTGGATTCAAATCCGTGCGAGATTCCAGAAGGATGAAATGGGCGTTGAGCTCCACCGTAGTCAACATACAACATAATGACGGGAACGGTGCACACTAGGATGTCCAAGCGTTTCCCCGGACAAGTCCTCTTTTTACCCCGTGTCCGTGGCGTCCGGACGGGTTTCATAAATTCACGAAAAAGTCCGGGATTCACTCTTCTTCAAAAGACCATTACACGTTCGCCAACCGTGCTTATTTGAGACTGAAATTCGTTTTGAAACGATTGTCTGGTATTTTTTTGTACATTTTTTTTAAGGCAGCATCTCATGCGAATCGTCTCACTCACTTTTTATGAAGATGTCACCTTTTCAACTGTGATCGTTAGTTTGATTGGTCTTTGTAACTGTCCGTGAGGAGGGCGGGGCTTAGAAAGAGAGAGAATTTAAATGGCTGATGCTTCTACAGGTTAAACCCCGCGCGTCTTAATGTTTTAGAGCTTGTTTGTTAGTCAGACAATTAAATATTAAATTATTGCCTGAATTGTTATAGTTAATATTTTACTAAACAACGTAATGCCCATTTAACGAAAATTTGCTAATAAATGAAGCTGGATTTTATTTTTTTTGTAGAACACTATTTCATATTAATAATTAATCAAATGATTTATTTATTTATTAGAAAAGAGTCTAAGACTTTTATTTTGTTACAGATATGTTTTTACAGATTTAACTTTTTTATTACAGAAGTTAGTATTTGCATTTGTCACCATATGCATTTGAAGCATATGACCTTTGAGAAGCCTGTCTGAATTTGTCTCGAGGCCGCACCGGTTGTCCTCCTTTTTGGAAATCAAAATATGGTCACCCTAGTGCACACGCACAAACCCGGAGCAGTGGGCAGCCTTGAGACGTGTGGTACCCGCCCAACTTCACCCTCACTCCAGCCGGGTCAGCGAGAGCGCTCGTGAAACGTTTCGCACTTGAAAGGAAAGTTGGAAGGATGGTGGCGTGCCCAGAGTCGCTGGCACGAGGCGCGGGGAGGTTAGCACGAGCGCTAATGCTTCTTTAATTGGTTGACTTTGAATTAAATTTGCATTAGTTTATAGCTCTCCAAACAGTCACCCCGGGGCATCATAAACAGCAAAACACTGGCAAACGATTCCTCGCAAGCGAAATCTCGGAACTCGGCGTGCTGTGTGAGGTTGGCCAAAGTTATGGCGAGGATGTTTGGCAGCGGCCGTATTGACACTAGAGCTACTCACAACATGCCGTGTTGAATCTTGGAGTGCTACGAGTTTCACTTGACTGCAAAGGTCATTCGGGTCCACGCAGATTCCCAAGTGGGTATATAAGGGCAGCGCTCAGCTATGTGGCACCGAGGCTGTATTGTTATTTTTAGAGGTGGTACCACTTCTGCGTTTCAACCCGAATGGGGAATATAACAAATGGGATGTTCAGTTGCATCTCTTCATCGCGTTTCATCACGGAGGATTCAAGTCCGTTCAGCCTTTGGACTTTTTCACGTTAAAATGGAGTTTTCCAGGTCAGGTTAGGATTAAAGTGATGTTTGCTCACGCGTTCAGAGATTTCAGAGTATGGCATTTGTTTGTCTGGAAGACTTGAATCTTTTTTTTTATTTCGTTTTACCTTGTAATACCGTATTTTTTTTTTTTTAATAAGGCACGCAAGATTATAGGGCGCACCGATAGGAGTCTATTTTTTTCACATGTAAAGCACACATTTTCTGGATTATCTGGTTTAAACATTTTTTTGGGTTTTATATGAGCCTTGTAGTAAGAACAATATGGTAATTTAGTCTGTATAATCTAGAAAAAAAAATTTAATTAGTGTTAGATTTGTATTTTGTCAACTCAACAAACAGATGATGATGCTGTTATAAAGCAAAATGCTTTGTAACAATCTCAAAATAAATTGTAAATAGTCTCACTGATCCAATCCCAATTCATTTTGTTGTGGATAAATTGTGAATTTTAAGAGGCGTCAACCACGTGTGTGACATCACCACATGATGTCGTTGTCATAGTCATAGTGATAATCATAGCTATTTTCTTAACACCAACTACTAATGAGTAAAAAGCAACAATCCTCTTACATATTCGTGAGACAGTTAAAACTGTGAAAAGCGCTTTACAAATGCTCAGAACTTGAACCATATCCCAAAAACCAGGCCTTGAAATGACTGTTCTAATTCAGAGAGTTTTCTAGTTACACGTTGCCTGGTGTAAAGCAGCTTTCCGCCTTGTTGATTGGGGATTATTCCAATTTATAATATTCTTTCCATCCGCTCTTTTACTCCAACGCATCAAACTGCCAAGGACTGGTCCAACACAACCAATTACTTCAGCATCTTACCGCGTAATTGTATATCACACAATTACTCTACAGAGAATCAATTAATGGCCGAGCGCTGAAAGCCGAGATGCCGAAAAGCGCTCCAGTGCGACTCGACACCGCCGTCCGTGCGCGGCGCTTTAGCGAGGACGGGCCGATGGCAAAGCCGCGTGCGTGTTTAGCTTGGCAGCCTCCGCCGATCCCGAACACGACACGTCGCGCTGACCTCACGTCTTTCAAGTGTTTTGTAACACAATAATGACCCGGCAAATGCGCAACGGGCTTTAAGGGGCTCAGAGAGACGCGTCCCCAACGCCGCGCAACAGGCCCTCGCCGCTAATTGTGAAATATAACAGGCCTGTTTGCGAAAGCACGTGTGAGACACGAGGTGTAAATTAAGTGCCGTTGAGAGGCGCGAGGCTAATGAAACGCTCAACGATTCATCAGCCCCTGTAAATCATTCACCACGCCGCGGAAACGTGGCCCGGCTCGTAATGCCTCCAAACGGAATTCGATTATTTTATCGGATGATTAACAGCACGCGTCCAAAATATCCTGTTTACCACGGTTACCATGGCTGCGGGCAACAAAACATTCCGTTTAAAACAGTGGTGACTGGGTTTGGGTCATAAAATCCCATTGTTTGTTAGGAATCACACGTCGGTTGATGATTTAGTGGGAACTGTGGTCGGAAAGGGATTTTTCTTCCCCATCGGAACAGATTTACGTTGGCAACCGTCCTTTCCGGAAGGCCTGAAAAAAGAAACAAGCTGGTGGCGACTCTGAATCACGCTGCAGTGAAACAAGCCCCGATCTATTCCAACATGTCCGCCTCGTCCACTTTCTACAGCGATCGTTGTTGTGTCGGAAGTTTAGCGGGTAAACGCGGCACGCAGGCATCTGTTTGCGGTTTGGTTGGGCATCAGAGCTGCTCTCTGCTCCTCGGAGCGCTGTAGGAGGCCAACGCTACTCAGTAGCTCCTTGTTTAGTTGCCATTTTATTACCAACGCCTGTTTTTCATTGATTGTCCCATCTGACTCTTTACGCCGCGAGCAAACAGCTCCCAAACGCAACTCCAGCGCTAATCCAAAGGGGGACAGTGGAGAGCAAGAAGCATCGCGTGGAGGCCCGTGCTACTCGATACCCCCTCTTTAAGCACCAGATCCCCATTCCGTGCTGGAACCGGCCGTTTAAACCCCACAACAACAGCGTGGCTCCTTTGAATAGCATGCTAATTAATAGCTCACTTAAACCTTCAGGCCACTAGCGCTGCGTTTCTCACACGGCCATCGCCTGCATTTCAAGGCCACGTTCTCCGTAGACGCCTACCTGGAGCCCATAAAGAGACTCCTTTCTCATCTAATAGCAGTCGCGACAATAAAACGCTACACTTGAGAAAATGACGCAGTGGTGTAGTAAAACTCGACCGGTGAGTTACGCGAGACGCGCTGCGGCTTGTAAACCAAACAACCGCTTCCTAACAAGAGAGTGGCAGAACGTTGTCTTTGTTTTTCGGTAGTAAATTGTGGCTCCGAGTTGATTTTATTTTTCTTTCGCGTTGTTTGTGCGCAGGTTACGACGAGGGTCCGTCTCCAAACAGCAACGGGCTTTCAGAAAAAATGCGTCAAGCGTAAAGCGAGCAACTTCCTGTGGTCAATGTGCTGTTTGCCCACGCTGAGATTTATTGTGAGCGCCGTGGCTTCGCTTTTTGTTCGCTTCGGTGTTTTAAGTGTCATGCTGTTGCGGTGTAAATCCATAGGGTGTTTAAAGTTTTAGCTTTTATTCTATAATAATCGTAATCATTGTAATATTTAATTTAATCTGGATTAATCAAAAATAATCTAGATTATATTGAGTAATCCAAATCAATCTAGATTAATCCGAACAATAATGATAATATACTATACACATGAGACGTAAATATGGTGTGGATGTAGTTGATGTATGTGTGTGTGTGTATGTGTGCACACATATAACCAAGCATACAACACACACACACACACATTTAAACAAACATGTTAAACACATATAGTCTGTATATGTGTAACATAACACAAGTGCGTAAATATACACACATATAACAAATACACTATGAATACATTTGTATGCTAACAGTATCAATGGATGCGGGAAAATGACCTATATGATAAAACTGCACATTAAAAAAAACATGATTTTTAATAGGAATTATTATGCTATGTAAGTTTTTTTTTTCGTAGCCACTGTACTTACAGAAAGTATCTTATTTTGTGTGTGTGAGTGTGTGTATGCATTTATATAAATGCTATATAATTTAAATACATACATATACATACATTAATCTTAGTCACTCACAGGTTCAGTGCGGTTATGGCACTGGAACTGCTTTCCTAGTATTTTATTTCTCGCGGTTTTATTTGATTCTTTTTCCTCTCTTGACGTGGAGGTTGACGGTGAGGTCAGCGGTGTTACACGGTCAGATCTGATGTGTTCCGAGGTTCACAACCTTCCCTGGAGCCCGATGCCGTCGGTGTTTTTTAGCAAAGTGCCCTGTGAAGTGAAAGACGGGAGAGTGGTCAAAAAAAGGTAATCAAAATAAAGCTAAACTCCTCCGCCTGGATTTATTAGGCCGGGACAAGCGCTCTCAGCCCGGCTGAATCATTAAACCCGGAGCTGATAAGTTAAAACGAGTAGAGGGACGATGACATCATGACATGGCTAAACGGTGTTTTATAGTGTTTTTTTCCTCGCTTTGAACAGGATCGTCGCTCTGGAGGCTTTCCAGTGTTGGAACTAGTCGTGTGACTTTCATCAATGGTGTTAGAAATGCTTCTTTCTGACCTTCGTTTCATGAAGGAATATTTCATATAAATGTGTTGCGCCGTTGACGCAATGCGAAGCGAGAAGAGAATTATTTTGAACTGTCTGTGTTGCGTAAGTTTGTAAATGTGTATGTGTGTGAGTGTGTGTGTGTGTACTTTTTTGTATTCTGTGTTGGTGTTGTGTATGGATGATTGGAGAAACGGATAGAAAGAGAGAAGGAAAGTATTTATGACGTAATACAAATACATGAATAGAAAGAGAGGCAGAGCAATAGACTGATATAGAGACAGACAGATGGACTGACAGAGAGACGTAGAGACAGACAGACAGACAGCTGTAAAGACAGATAGATGGGTGGATAAACACATTTATGCACAGACAGACAAACAAACAGGTATAAAAAAACAGACAGACAGACAAACGCACACGTAGAGACAGACAGACAGTTATGTAGGTACATGTTGACATATATAAGGAAGGACAGATAGATGGATAGACATATAAACAGACAGGCAGATTTGTGGGTGGATAATTCCATAGACAGATGTAGAGACAGACAGACCGATAAACGAATAGAGATAGATGGATGGATGGATGAATGGATAGATAGACAGACAGACAGATGGCTCACACAGACACACACATGCAGACAGACAGAAACAAACAGGTATAAAAACACAGACAGAGTAATAGATAGACAGACAAGCAGGTAGACAGATACACACACACACACACACGTGCACAGACAGACAGGTATAGAAAAACAGACAGACAGACGCGCGCACACACATATCAGAGCGACACAGACAGACAGACGCACACACACACACACACACACGAGCAGACAGACAGGTATCTGACTGTGAATGCTCGTGTGGAGCAGAGCAGCTTGTTGTTCTCGTTAAGCCGGTGTTTATTTGTCTTTTCCCGGCGCTGAGAGCGTTTGTGATGCCGAGCAAATCCACATCAGCTGCCGCTCTGACGAGATGTTTGTCTGGAGAAACAAGGTCTTGGATGAATTACGGGATCTGAGCCGCTCGCCCTTCACTGTCCGCCGCCTCGCCGATTGTGTTTGACAGGCGAATTACAGCAGAACTCAGGTGGACCGGCACAAACTGACCTCTCGGGTCGGGTTCCGGACCTTTCCTGATCAAACTTCCTCGCCACGGAGAGTAATGGCTTTCCCGACGCTTAAGTCCTGCGCTTTCTTTTCATTCGTCTTCTCAAGCACTCGTCCGCCATAAGTCACGGTACTTTCTTTGGACCACTGGTGTGTTTCAGTCTATAAATACAAAGCTTTCCGTAGCAAAAGCAATCGTTTGTGCAAAAGCCGGTGAGATTTTTTATTTCTTTTTTCTCTCCCCGGTTTGATTTAGATCACTGCTGGTTCCAGCAAAACGCGAGACTTATTTCTCGGGCCTTTTAGCCTCGTTGCAATGGGGTCGTTGAGCTAAAATATTGGTGATTTTGTAGAAGGATGATAATTGGAACATAGTGGGTTGTCTGAATCATTTAGCCCAGACTAGATGCCAGAGCCCGTAAGTCATTTCTAACTTCGCTGCCAGTCCCAATTCGGTTCTGCACTGAACTTAACTGTATAAGTGCCACTTCGGTACAACTGAAAGCCGATGCCGGGTTAAATTGATTCCCTTAGCCTCTGGTTTTCTCGTCCTGATGCGAGAAAAATCACTCGAGACTTTCTATAATGGAACCTGCGTTCGCAACAATGCAAACAAATGCTCGTGGTTCCGCACGAGGCGGTGGGAAATTCAAAGGCGGTGGTTTGGTTTGGACAGGGGATGCGGACGTAGCCGCGTTTTCAACCTATAAGTCACAACTGGACGTTCTAGGTAAGTGATTGAATGTCGTGTTTGTTTATAGAATTCGATCTAAGTTCATAATTACCTTAAACCTGATTAGGCAAGAGCTGAAGAGCGGCTGCAGCTGGAACTGCTTTTTGGAGGGAGAAGGAAAAATGAAAAACCGAAGGAGTTTTTTTTTTTCCCCTCTCTCGCGGACAGAGAAGCCAAAGATTCTAATTCTTCCACCGCTTGAGAAGAAACAAGGAGCGTTTATTGCGCTGGGTAAGTCGAGGAAGAGTTCACCAAAACCTACATGTACTCGCTAAACCTGTTCCACGGGACTTTTCCTTCAAGTTTGGAGTTTATTTATCAAGCGGTTTTCACGTTGAACGGCATGAACAACCAACGGGAATTTAACAACGACTGTGAGCAGTGAGCAGGCCGCTAGGTGACAGTTGCTAGGAAAACAAAACAACCGCACAAAGTCTGTTTGATAGAGGTTCTGCCGGTAGAATGGATTCTGTCTCATTATTGATTAGTTGAGTTGAATTGAAATTGAAAAATCCTTTATTAGTCCCACAGCGGGGAAATTTCAGCAGTATGTCCAACATTGTATCACATATTTGTAAAAGAAAATAATTTAAATGATTTTTTTGTGATTAAAAAAAGAGACTGATATAGAGACAGACATAAGAAAAAAAGAAAAAAAAAAAAAAAGAATTGCAATGTTTTTTTTTATTTGTTACTTTACATCTCAAAATTTTGAGTTTTTATCTCGATTGCGACTTGATATCTCAGAATTGTGATTCTTATCTCACACTAGTTATTAAGACAACAATGCAGTGTTTTATCTCAGAATTGCGACTATTTTGCTCAGACACACAGTTGTGACTTTTTTATTTCAGAAATGTGACGTTTTATCTCAATTGGTGATTTTTATCTGAAAATTCTCGTAAAATTTTTACCTAATTGCAAGTTATTAAGTCTGGATGGTGATCTTTTTATCTCACAATTGTAACCTTTTACTATAATTTAGATTTATCTCGCATTTAGACTACTATTATACTTATCTCACAATTGTAACCTTTTACCTCATAATTTAGATTTATCTCACATGTAGACTACTATTATACTTATCTCACAACTGGCAGTTATAAAGTAAATATTGCAATGTTCAATCCCATTGTTGCAAACTTTTAATACCAAAATTGTAACTTTTCATCTCAGAAATGCAACTTTCTATCTTGTTGTGATTTTAATTTTTTTCACAAGTCACAATTTTTGATCTCAGGGTGGCTACTTTCTATCTCAGGATTGTTGCTTTTTATCTCAGAATTGTGATGCTTATCTCTCAATTACGAGTTCTTTGATTTTTGGCTGATAAGCGAGCATACCAATGGCTAACACACCAGGTCTCACACCTGATTGGTCCAGAAGCATCCGCATCCCTCTAGCGAGTGACAGCGCTCGGTACATAGGAAGACCAGGCCGAGTTTAGATCACTGAGGACCTCAAGAGGAGAGAGAAACCATTGAATACTCAGGGAATTCATCATTAATATCATTGATAAATAATACAAATATATATCATATACCAGCTAAAACACTTTCTTTGGGTAAACACGTCACTTTACACGATCGCCTGACATTTTCTTCTACAGTTTTGGCCACAGCTGGGAAAAGGAGAAGGGGTAAAATGGATGTTTGTCAGCTAGTAAAAGGCGTCCAGGGGTTGTGTAGAGTTCACAGGACTGATCTCTGGTCAGTGTTGTGTATTTCAGGTGTTTTCCGTCATCACCGTGGCTATGTTCTCCCTTTACTGCTTAGCGGTCAGCGAGTATATGAAAGAGGTTCTTTCTTTCGGCTCACTCCTCCATCAACCCCCTGCTTACTGACTCCCTCCCTCACTCTCTCTCTCTCTCTCTCTTTCTCTCTTTCTTTCTCTCTCTCTCTCTTTCACACTACTAGGATTCATATAGTGACTGAAATCAAGCCAACCGAACAAAGACATCAATTATGCCGTTTTGACACTCCAGGTTTTACTTCAACACACATTTCTCTAGAATCCCACCGAAACCTCACACTTTTTTGCTTTTACGAAAAAGTAAAATCAAGCTCCAAAAACAACAAAATGATGAAGTGCGTGTGTGTGTGTGTGTGTGTGTGTGTGTGTGCAGGTGTAAGAGACCGTTTGTTTGCACATGCAAGTGAGTGAGTGTGTGTGTGTGTGTGTGTGTGTGTGTGTGTTTTATGTATTTAAATACACTGTATATACTTTAAATGCATTATCATACATTAGGCTTGTGTGTGTGTGTGTGTGTGTGTGTGTGTGTGTGTGTGTGTGTGTGTAGGAGTTTGTGAGAGAGAAAGATTGTGTGTGTGAGTATGTGTGAGAGACAGATTGTGTGTGATTAGTGTGTGTGTGTGTGTGTGTGTGTGTGTGTGTGCAAGAGTGAGAGAGTGTTTGCACATGCAAGTGTGTGTGTGTGTGTGTGTGTGTGTGTGTTCTCTTTCTCTGACAAAAAAATACAAATTTTTCATACGTGCATGTTAATATCAATGACAAATAGAATTTTATATTGAAATTGTTTTATATCAAAGTAAAAATCATTGGGTTGAAAGTACACTGGCTTTATCTCAACCTTTACATAAACAATTTTGAATTAATTTATAAAAGAGTGTGCAAAAAAGACAACATTTTAAATTCTTTATTGGAAAAACTACAATTAAAACGTCACGTTCAGGGTTTCCTGGTGGGAACGGCCAATCCAAGAAAATAGGACTTTAATTTTGTAAAAATGTGAACACTAACGCCACAAGTTGACACACTTTACAAAAAACTCGAACCAGTTGAACTTTTGCCCGTCGTGTGAGGCAAACGAATAAACCAAACGGCTGAATTTGGTTGATTGAATCATGTAGTTTATTACATTTGTGCAATAAATGTTTTAACCAAAGCGGTGCAATTGTTTGCATTAAACATCTGCTTTTCTTCTGATTCTCTTGATCATTCGCAGGGTTCGTGATGTTTATCCTCAGATTTAACTTTCCTTCTCGTATAATGTGCTGCAGGTTCCTTAAAGCGCTTTTTATTCCGTCTTTCTGTGATCAAATGTAAAGCAGCTTTGCACAGAAGCCTTTTCCCACACACAATTTCTTTGTACCTTAGAAGTTTGACTTATTATTTCATAACTGCAAGATTACAAAAAAAAGAGAAAAAAAGTTTTTTTATTGTATTTCTATTCTTCGTTATCTTCTATTTCTTATATCTTAATTTTACTGTATTTCCCTTTTGCGCTTTTTATTGTATCTCCACCATCCCTATGTTAAATGCTCGATCTAACGATCAAAAACACATTTCACTACATGTTGTACCATGTATAATTTGTATGTGACAAATAAAATTTGAATTTGAATTTGAAGGCTCCTCTACACAAGGTCATGTGACGGGTCACACTCTCTCACTCTTTCTGTCTCTCCCTCTGTGTCTCGCTCTCTCTTTTTGTACAGTTACAGTATTTCTCTGTCTTTGTTTCTCTCTCTCCCTTTCTTTCTCTCTAATTATTTCTCTGTCTTTGTCTCTCTCTATCTCTTTGTTTCTTTCTCTATCTCTCTCAGGTCAAATTGTCGTAAGCATCTCCATCTGGATCCTATTGGAGAGGCTGAGGAGAGAGGATGGAGGGATTGGCTGGAGGCCAGTGGATCTCTTTGTGGGAGTCCGCACTTTTATACAGACTAATTTAGGCAAGAGGAGAAACCAGTCCACTGAAAGTATGTTCGATCCAGTGGAACGTTCTAGTCTAGGCATTTCACTCCTCTCTTTGTGTCCTTCTCTCTACATTTTTTCTTTTTTACTATGTTAAATGTTTTAATGTTGTTGACTCGCGAGGGTCAATGCTCTAGCGCAGAAAACTACATTCGCTTGAATTTTAACTGGTCCGCGCTACTGCCACCTAGAGCATTTACACTGTAGTCTCGTCACTCTTTGAGAAGCACTGTATTAGAACATACTTTATTGGGAGACGTGGACACAAGAAGGTTAGAAGAGGACAACAGTTGACAATGACATTGTGTTCAATAACATTCACACGGCTTTATAGATTTCAAACCAGGATGTGTAAAAAATGTTCTAAAATCTTCTAAATTGCTAATTTTCTCAGCTTAAAAGCAATTTTGAAATACTTCATTAACAATGACTATTTTGTAGGGAGGCTAATAATTCTGTCCTCAACGTTGTATCGAAGAACAGAAGTATTACTTCCAGAATCTGGGTTATTACTTTCATTTGCAATTTTGAGGACACGCCTCCATCGTCATGTGATTTATTTGAACCTTCATCTGTCTTTTTGCAGCAGGACATGGTGCATTTCTTCAGCTGTGATTTTTAAGTTAAAATCTGAAAGCTGTGCATTTCTGTCCTCTCAATGTCTTTCTGTTTCTTCTGAGAGCAAAGTTATACTGAAGGAAATTGCTTTGGAGAGCACGTATATTTTCATATTTCTGGACGATATGTTTGGCTAGCACCTTGCAGAGGGGGAGAGTGAGAGAAAGAGAGACCGAGGTGAGGTAAGAGAGAGAGAGAGAGAGAGAGAGAGAGAGAGAGAGAGAGAGAGAGAGAGAGAGAGAGAGAGAGAGAGAGAGAGAGAGAGAGAGAGAGAGAGAGAGAGAGAGAGAGAGAGAGAGAGAGAGAGAGAGAGAGAGAGAGAGAGAGAGAGAGAGAGAGAGAGAGGGAGTTAAAACAAGAGAGAGAGAGAAACTGAGTAAAAGAGAAATACACAGAGAGAGAGAGAGAGAGAGAGAGAAAGAGAGATGGCATATAAGACAGAGGTATGAGAAAGCAAGACTAAGACAGAAAGAGAGCTTCTACATTTTATACTGGCAGAAAAATATCTAAGAAATATATAAGAAATAGGCAGAGAGAGAAATGGCATAATAGACAGAAAAAAGGAGAGAGGGAGAGAGAGTAAAAGACAGAGAAAAAGAGAGAAAGAGAAAGGGAGAGAAAAAGAGAGATTAAGTTAAAGAGAGAGAGAGACCGAGAGAAGGAGAGAGTGAGGGAAGGAGAAAGAGTAAAAGAGAAATAAAGACAGAGTATGAAATAGAGAGATAGAAATAGACTGATAGAAAAATAGATGGGGGTGGGCGAGACAGAGATGGAGCAAAAGAGAGAGAGTAAAAAAAAAAAAGTGAGAAAGAGAGAGAGAAGGGGCAGAGTAAAAAAGAGAGGGGTAGAGAGACAGACCAAGAGAGAGAGAGAGAAGGAGAGAGGGAGAGAGAAAGACAGATTGAGTAAATGAGAAAGAAAAAGAGAAGGGGGGGCAAGAGAAAGTAAGAGAGAGACTATTTTTAGTGTCAGTGGAATCAGATTTGTATTTGTTTGTGTGTTTGTGTGTGTGTGTGTGTGTGTGTGTGTGTGTGTGTGTGTGTGTGTCGGCAGGGGCCCGTTCCAGCATGAGTGAAGTTAACATTCCGAGCCAGATGCAGGAACTGTCAGCATGCGAGTCGAAACCACGTCGCACAAAACCACCGCGAACAAAAGTCGGTTCTTAGATGATTTGTTCCCCCAGGAAACAGCGGTTCAAGGCCTCGGGTTCAGATGAAGCCGATAAAAACACACTTAACCAGATCCCTCACTCCAGCCATTCATCAGCGCGGCGCTGCCAC
Source organism: Paedocypris sp. Pulau Singkep (assembly GCA_017309775.1). NCBI lineage: Eukaryota > Metazoa > Chordata > Actinopteri > Cypriniformes > Paedocypris > Paedocypris sp. Pulau Singkep. The sequence continues at coordinate 21,960,827 of MU204204.1, forward strand.
CTGTTTCTGATACAGTGCAAAGCAAAGCAAGAAAAGGCAGAACTGTCCAGAAACGTCAGGATCGGGAGTAAACCAAGCTGTGACGCTAAACACACGCCAGCGGAGGCCTACGTGATGGGAATGGAACTGGGCACCAAACCGCCCATTCAAATATTACACCACGCATAATTGTGTGTGTGTGTGTGTGTGTGTGTGTGTGTGTGTGTGTGTGTGTGTGTGTCTGTGTGTGTGTGTGTGTGTGTGCGTGTATCAGTTATATTTTTTCAATTATATATCTTACAAAAACTTTTAGAAAATTCTTCATGCTGAATGTAAACAGGTGTGTGTGTGTGTGTGTCCTTATACTTTGCACGGCATATTTATAATTCCTTAAACCATAAACGCATAAATCAGAATTTAAGAATCAACTTATATATATAAATATTTGCTTTATAATAGTGGTATAACAGTGTTGTATTTATTACACTATCACAATAAAAAAATTAAATTCGATTGAAATAAACTTTTTAATAATAACAAAACAAATTAAAACTTTTCCAGTAATTGATACAAATACAATATTGTTGACAAAGAAAATAAAATCATATACAATTTAAACTCGTGGTACAAAAACGTGTGGTTATTGAACAATCTAAGATCTAAACAATGTATTTAAGCAATGTATTATACATTATAATATATTATACGTATATGTAAATAAGATGTAAACAGCTTATTGATGAAATGCTAGTAAATCGTTTCTGATTGGCTCAAACATGCATTTTCTACAGTCAATTGGTCTGTTTTACTTCATCAATTATCAAAAATAAACAGTTTCCTGCGCATTTTCTCCCTTTCTGAAATGTTTGATGCGGCTTTGGTCCCGTAACGCAAAACATATTATACGTTTTGCAATTGTCTGAATGGATTTTGCAAGAATGTATCCCATGTGTTTATTTTCCGTCTGTATCTCCGGGAAATATTTTACAGTCTTCACATTAAACGGGATTATTTGTGCACTTCATGTTCTTGCGGCGACCTGCACGCGTGTTTGTTTGCGTCACGGCCATGATGCCAGCGCCAAACGCGCCGGCCAATCACAACACAGGACGTGTTTGTGTTCGAAGGGAGGGGTCTGCAGGTATAAAGACCCGGTCTGTGGTGGCCCGAGACCCCAAATATTATTTTTTTTCTCAACACCTGGGCATTTTCTTGAAGAGCTGAATAATGACCTCTGCCTGATGCCAAATCAAAATGGCGAGCTGGCGTCATTACGATCCATCAATCTGTGGCGAGAAGGCTGAACAGAAGCAGCTTTATGCTCCTGCTGGACAGAAGAAGTCCTGGAGAAATTAATCTGACCCGTTTCACTCAGCTGCAATATTCCTCAATCACAAGAACCTGGACGCCATGGTCTGAGGCTCAAAAATGGAACTCAAAAGAAAATCAAATATTTTCTTTCTTATTTTTTGATAATACAGTACTTATAATCCAAGTAATTGCGTTGGTTTATAACTTCACGCAGAGCTGGTGGATTTGGTTGACTTTAAATGGCATGTGAAAGGTTAATTTTAATGTAATTGTTAACTACTTTTTCACGTATTAACAACTTTTACGTCTTGACTAAAACTGAATTTAAATGTTACTATACGTAACTCATTCATCATTTTGCATCAAAAACCATAAATCGCTTTTGATACAATGTCGCACTAGTCTGTGTTTTTGTCCAATTGAAACTAAATTAGTCTGCAGATTCTTTGAATCCATCTTTAAAAGTAAAGTAAAAATCCATGACTGATTACACTGACAAACAATAGACTAATAATAGAATAGTCATAACTTATATTAAACTTTTAGTTTTATATAATATAATTAGTTATTTCTGCTTTCAGCTAAATTTTTGATGTACATAACATTTCAGAACAAAATGAGAAAATGTCTTAATTTCAGCAATTGAATAAAAAATATTGAAAGCTCATTATGCCTTTATAAACATGAAACGATTCCCTACACACATTGGAGGATTATGGGAAGCTGGAGCCAATCAAAAGTCTCGAGAGACACACCCTAAATCAATGATCAACCAATCAGAGTGTACGTATGCGCACACGTCCACTGCTTCTGGGGACTGTTGGAGGAAAATGGAGACCCAGAGAAAACAACCGTCTCTGTGCAAATGCGCCATTTTTAGCAACTTCACAGCGCAACAAATGTCCACGTGTAGAATTACAGTAACACACTTTCCACTGTGTTTTAGTGCGGGATGTTTCCCACTGCACGGATGTGAAGGTGCATTAGCGCAGAGTAGAGCATCAGGTGATTTAACGCGCCATTGTTTTAAATGGCGTAACTGCGCGTTTGCCCAGCAGGAACGGGTTTGGTTCCGCAGCCAAAAGCAACAGACGTCCTAACAAAACATACCTGTATTCTGGCAGCACTGGGTTTCATTTGACACTTGATACCACGCCAGGATATTCCCAGCGGATGCTGTTTTCTTGTTGGAAATCCACTTCCCTTCTATTCTCGGGGCCAGAAAGCTTCCAGAGAAACGCACAAGCGAACAATAATAAATATCCTTTACGGCGCAAGGCATGACTTGTGCGATTTGCCTTTCCATCAACCAAATAAACCGCCGCTAAAAGAGTGCGAGAAGAACACTCCGCTCCTCACAATGTGCTACACATCAGGGATGCGGCCGCTCTTTCAACAAGCCATAAGCTCTAATGTAAATTCCGCCTCCTCCACTTCCCCGTCGGTGGATGTGAGGGCAGAGTGTGTCTGGAAAACTACAATAAACACCATAAAACTGATGTAAAGGAGCAAATAAATACTCCCTCAGGGTGGGCTGCCTAGACACCAGCTTCAGTGACGAGCACAGCGGCTGCGGGACATTCAAAACTGTCCTGAGGGGTCGAAAATAGCCAGTGGTGTGTAGAACGGAGAGCGCGAAGAAGTCTGATTTCAGACTGGATCGGCGGTTTTGTTGGGACAGTGATTTAAAGATACGGACTGGTCACATGATCAGCCACTTTGCTTTTACTGTACTTTTTTTTTTTTAAAGTGAGGTATCGGCAATATGACCACTAGGGGCCAGACTGAATTGGTGCTCTGCATTTAACCCATCCAAGTGAAATACACACAGTGAAGTGAACACACACACACAAACCCGGAGCAGTGGGCAGCCTAAGCCATGGCGTCCGGCTTTAAAACGCTTCGGTTTCGGATATCACAACTAACTAACAAACCAACTGTTTTTTTAGTACAATGATTTTGTAGGAATGTGTACAAAATGTGTGTTTGTACCAGCACATATTTATAATGTAAACATGTGTATAAATATATGTATAAGCAGAGGTGTAAAGAGAACCACACAACCATACTTGGGTAAAGTACAGATATGTACTGTATAAGTTACTCCAACACCAAGTAAAAAGTCACAAAGTACTTGAGTCAAAGTAGCAAAGTATCGAATTTTAAAAAAACTTAAGTATTTTACTCATACTGAATATAGACTTAAAAAAAAAACAATAAAACATTTTTGAGGTTATATTTTCTAATACAGAAACGAAATTTAACACCTACTGTACACGTTTCAAAAATAGTAAAACAAAATAAATGAACAAAAAGTCAGTCTCAATCAACTCAAATGTGCAAAAAAATGAAAAACAAAAAAATAAATTTCGAGCTGACTTTGATGTAAACCTCAGTGACCTCTCAGTCATTGCCTACAATAGACATTGCACAAAACTTATATTCACGTTGCCCAAAAAAATGAAGCAGAAATATAGTCATGTCACGGTGGTTTGTGCCATGTTAGTCTTGCGAACAGTACAATACCACTGAATCTTAGACGGACCAGACAGGTTGTGAGACTCGCTCTCGTCCTCAAAAACCCTCTCAAAAGCGTCCAGACAAAAGCAGCCGGATCTGCGTCCCATCAGCTCCGCTCTCGGTCCCGCCACATGTGGTGATGTGGATTGGGCGCGAGGCTCGAAGCATCACTGTTAATTCATCAGGCCTGGGCAGATCTTTACCTGCTGCTCTGATGTCATGCAGTGATGGAAAATAGGAGGAGGCAGATGAAGTGATCTGCTTCCACTGGAATGCCTTGATGCCGGGGAGAGAGCGCCAAATCCCGAGAAGCCGCCGATCCGTCAGGCCCTGCCGTGTTTTCTTAGCGCCGGGAAGGAATGAGTGCAGACTAATCTGCAGAATGTCAGAGCAGGTCCAGGCGCCCAGGGAAGCTTCAGGACAAAGGTGGTCTTTTACCACAGACCCTGACAGTGAACTAGGCGTGTTATCAAAGTTTGCCGTGCTCGAGCATCATTCCTCCGATTTAGCGCCACGCGTCATTTCCGGCCGTGATTTACACACGGTTCAGAAGAGCGGATACGCACACGGTCATTATTTTATAATTAATGATAAATATAGAATCTAATTATTGCAATGTGATGCGGAATGCAAAAATTTGACTGACACTAATATTATCCCCTAAACAGCACTATATTGATAACGTTTTATTGTTGAAGGTATTTATTCTCTAATTTGATATTTTAACATGCATTTACTCATAAATAATAAATGTAACTGTTGGTGACCACTTTTTTGACTCACGCAAAAGTCATTCATGGAAACATTTATTGCATTTGTTTATTTATGTACTTATTTTTATCTAATTTTATTACATTTTAAATTTAATTTTAATTCTCATCGATTTTAGAGGTTTATTCGTGGTTGAGTCTTAAATAAAAAACACTCAGTTGGAGGCTCAGGTCATGAACTTTCTGGGAAAATTGCTTTACTGCCAATAGTTTAATGCTATTGCAATAAATAACAATGCGTTTTACACTAGAATGGGAAGTTCATGAGCTCGACTGGTATCAAGTTATACAAGAATAAAGTTATAAACTTGTTAAACATTTTCCCGTCCAAAAGAAAAACAGTTTAATAAAACGCCTTGCCGAGATCTTGCACCTTTAATTCGGATTCAGTGCGTGCCAGCGCCCTAATGTAACGGTACAGGCATCTGACGAGGAAACATAAGATCGCGGAGGAAAAAAAAAGCTCACCATCGGTCAAGGTTCCAGGCCAGAACTTCAGGAAACATTCTCCACTCAGAGGCCAAAGTTAACACAGACACGTGATTGTGAAATCGGACAAATTAACGCGCAATTAAAGCTGCTTCGGATCAGCTGCACGAGCTCGGTTATGAGGTGCGGACATGGACAAAAGAGAGCCAACGCAACATTAACTAAGTGACAATTGCAAATATTGATACAACAGCGAACCATCTTACCCGCAAAGTAAAGACACATTCTACTAATAATAATTATTTAATTTGTCATTTACTTTTTTTTTTTTCCATTTACTTAAATTTTTTATTATTCATTTGATTCTAGTCTGCACAGATTAAAAGTTTCAAAGTAATACATAACTTCGGGTTTTATTATAAAATGTATTATTTTATTTATTCACTCCTGGTATCGCTCTGGAAGTGCGGCACTTTTGTCCACGTCCACGTCTCACATTCCTGAGAGCAGCGCGAGCAGGTGGTTCATCTTATCGCTCGTACGCTTAGATCAACACTGATGCTTTTTACACCCGAACTCTTCACTATGACACAACTTCTTGCTCTCCGCGGATATAAAACGCTGTTGATCAGATGTGCGGAGCTTTATTCCCCCACAAATACCTGCAGTTTAGCTCCGGACGTGACGTTTCAAATGAGTTTCTCAGATTTTCCTATGTGAGATGAATAAATAGACAGAGATGTAGACAGACAGATACAGACAGACCGTTATGTAAAACAGATAGATATGCTTGTGTAAATACTTTTGTTGTTTTTATATTAATGTATATACAGTATACGAACACACGTATGTATATACATAAGTGTGTATAATTTGAATTATTCACTATCAACACAGTTAACCCAAAATTATGTATAAATGCGGTGCTTAAATCCAGGCACTTTTCTTCCAGAATTGTACGAGAACATTATAAATGTTTTTTCAATGTTTATTAATAAAAAAATTACCATGAAAAAGATATTCGTCGGATTTTCAATTACACACTTGGCCATTTGAGTTCGAAAAGTCTGAACAGGCAAACTAATAACTGAAATCTACTCCATATAAAACATCATTATGGACGGACAGATATAAACTCTCGATTTGCATATCAATTAAAAAACCCAGCATAATTCAGATTTACACACTCGTACAAGCAGGACCTGTAAAAAAACCGCAGAAACGTATATATGATATACATCATCCCGACGGTGCGTGATCAGCGTCACACACTTCCCACTGAGAGTCATGATGGACGCATTCATGATCACGACACTCGGCGGCGGCGGCGGGAAGGCAAACGCGAGGCTGTGAACGAGTCCGCAGAAGGTTTTTCCCGCGCTACCTGCAGCCGCAGCTCTCCACCACCATGTCCTCGTACTGCTTGTACACCACGTTGTTGGCCGAGTCGATGTACAGGATGCTGATGGGACTGAGTCTGGTGGGAACGCAGCAGGTGGGCGGCGTGGACCTGGGATCCATGGAGTTCATGAGGGTCTGGATGATGGCGTGGTTGGTGGGCTCCAGGTGGGAGCGGATGGGGAAGTCGCAGACGCCGTCGCAGTGGAAGGCCTCGTATTCCAGCGGCGCGATGATCCAGTCGTCCCAGCCCATCTCCTTGAAGTTGACGTGGAGCTGCTTGCGGTTGCACCTCAGTTTCCCGCCGCTCTTGGGCGGCTTCTTGACGCGGGGCAGAGGAGCCCGTCTCATCCTGCGCTGCGTGAACAGGTACTCGTACACCGTCTTGTTGTCGTGGCCCGAGCGAGCCTTGATCTCGTTGTAGAACAGGTCTGGCTTTTTCGTACGTCCAAAGACCACAAAGAAGGCCTTCTCCGTGCTGGGCCTGCCGGACCGACCCAGGCCCAGGAACTTCAAGTCCGTCGGTCGCCCATGATCCATGGCTTCCAGCTCGAAGCAAAGCTGCGGAGCGTTTCTGAAGCTCTTGAAGACCTTCCAGATGTCGAAGACCTCCCAGTAGGGGGCGCTGTGGTGCTGGAAGGCCCGGCTCTGCAGCAGGGTGGCTCTCTGCTTACCTGAGGCGCAGGTGTAGAGTCTGAGAGACGGGACGCAGTCGGGACACGGGCTCTTCTTCCTGAGGATCCGCAGCTCTGCGCCCAGCAAACCCTCCTTCTCCATTGAGCTGATGTTGAACACGTAACGCTGGCGTCTCAGCGGCGACACACGCTCGTCTGCGGAGGAAAGACACGCCGGCTCAGAAGAGTCCTGTCGACTGGTGGGACTAGTGATGGATGGAGGGAGAAAGGAGAGAGACTGACAGAAAAGAACAGAGAGAAAGAGGAGAGAAAAACAAATAGAACAGAGAGAAAGAGGAGAGAAAAACAAATAGAACAGAGAGAAAGAGGAGAGAAAAACAAGTAGAACAGAGAGAGCAAGCAAGAGAACGAGAGAGGAATGGAAATAGAATGAGAAAGACAGCAAGAGGAACAGAGATAGAAAGAAAGCAAAGGAACAGAGAGAAAGAGGAGAGAAAAACAATTAGAACAGAGAGAGCAAGCAAGAGAACGAGGGATTAATAGAAATAGAACGAGAAAGACAGCAAGAGGAACAGATAGAAAGAAAGCAAAGGAACAGAGAGATCAAGATAGAGATCAACAGAGGAATATAAAGCAAGAAAGGGATACAGTGAGGAAGAGGCAGATGGACTGAAGGGGAAAATAACAGAACGAGAAAGAGAGAGAGAGAGAGAGAGAGAGAGAGAGAGAGAGAGAGAGAGAGAGAGAGAGAAAGAGTTGTATTGAAACCAGTCTACCTTACAATAACTTAAAAAAGGAGAGAGAAAAAGATAGAAATAAGAGAGGGAGAGAGAGAATGGTAGAACTAGAAAAACAGAGAAGGAGGCAGATGAAGATAATCAGAAAACCAGAGAGAGTCAATTAGAAAAGAGAAGACACAAGAAAATGAATAACAAAGGAGAGATAGAGAAAGAGCGAAAAAAGACAGCTAGAGGGAGAAGAGAGAAATAAAGACAAATGTAAAAAAAATAGACAAATAAAGAGACAGAAAAAGAGGAACAGGGAAATATAAACAGAAAGAGGGAAAGAGTGGTGAAACCTACTCTAACAGTCTCACAATAACTAAAAAATAAAGAGAAATAGATAAAAGAGAGGGGGATAGAGAGAGGGAATGGTAGAACGAAAAAAAACAGGAGAGAAGGAGGTAGATGGAGATCTACCAGTAGAGAGAATAAGAAAAAGAATAAGACACAAGAAGAAGAATGACACAGAAGAGATAAAGAGCGTAAAAAGACAGATAAAGCAGGAGAGATAAATAAAGACAGACAGAAATAGAGGAACAGAGAAAGAGAGAAATAAAAACAGAAATAGAAAGAGAGAGAAAGAGGGAGAGAGAGAGAAAATGAGAGGAAGAGGAAGAGAGAGAGAAATGGAGAGAGAGAGAATGAGAGTGGAAGAGGAAGAGAGAGAGAGAGAATGAGAGTGGAAGAGGAAGAGAGATGGAGAGAGAGAGAGAGAATGAGAGTGGAAGAGGAAGAGAGAGAGAGAGAGAGAGAGATGGAGAGAGAGAGAGAGAGAGAGCTGCCATATGAAGGCAGAACACTGCAGAAATCAAACTGTTCATTTTGTCCCAGAACATTTGACTTTTAGCCGTCTATTAAAGCCAGACGAGCCTGGGCCTAAAGACCCCAACATACTGTAAACACGGCTATTATCCACCTGCAGCTGTTTACCAGCGGCCCACCAGCGTCACACGTGGATCTCACTAAAAGCAGCTGAGCCAGTGGAACTCATTACAGCAGAAGATGTGCGCAGGGTTTACGCAGGAATCCGCTCAAAAACAACAGCGTTTACTCCTCTCTCTACAAACCTGCTTCTGCTTTCACTCGCCGAGAACCAGGCAATCATCCCCTGCTTTCTTTCCTTCTTTCTTTCCTTGCCTTATGCTTACTCTTGTATTTTATGCATGTCTAAATCTGTGTGTGTGCGTGTGTGTGTGTGTGTGTGCGCGCACACACACACACACACACACACACACACACACACACACACACTGAACATAAAACATACAAGGAGCATTTCACTCAGTGTAAACAAAAGGCCTGACTCACATTGTGGCTGTAGAAAGCGGGGCAATTTAAAGGCCATTTTAAACAGATTTGCTGAAAAAATACTCATATTGAGGCCACCTACTTGTAACCGGACCACGGGTTTATTTACTTTGTCCCGAGGTCCATCAAAAGTCTTACAGCAGATCCGTATTGACACAGTTGGTTTAGTTCAGAGATCCAGAGAAAACGGTTCTGTCCGTGTGCCGGTGCATCGAGCAAAACGCGGCAAGAATAACAGGTTTGCACAATAAATGTAGACAGACTCTACAGAATAAACACAGAAGGACGATTTGAAATAAACGCTGTGGATTTCAGTGGGCTGACAGCGGTTAAAACTTGTTTAACAGATATGATTTACTCACTAGTCCTGATGTAATATGGTTATATGTTTGAATAAACATTCAGAAGATAAACTTTTTTTGAACAAACTTTCAGTTATGTTCTCTTATTTTTATTATAATAATTATTATTATTTGTTGTTGTTGTTGTTGTTTGTACTGAGTTTTATTTTATACTTACATTTTTTATTCTTTCAGTTCATTTTATATTTTACATGTTATATGTATATTTCTATCATCCTTATTTGTAATTTCGTATACATTCATTTTTATTATTTACATTTTGTTTCTTTTCAATTTTTTCACAAAATTTTTTTGTGACATCCCTCTATCATATTGTGTCAACGTGCCATTCTATTTGTAATCTATTTTTAATTACAAATATATTAGTACGTATGTAATATGAATGTTGTTTTAACTTGCAATTTTCCTGCATGTTTCATATACTTTTTCGGAAATAGATTTAAAAAAACAAAGCATGTTTACTTGCCAAAACATCACCTGTATCTTATTATTTTTCTTTAAAGTAGTTTAATACAAAATATTGTGCATATCGGTGGTTTAGCTGTGATGGTCCCAGTGGAAACTCTAGCGGCCATTGCGCACTGGAAACCAACGTCTTCACAGTCCTGACGCGGGAAGAAACCGATCGTGCTGTCGTACCTTGTCCTCTGTCCACAAAGCTGGTGATGGTGTTGGCCACTCCAGCGCCGTGCCAGACACTGGTGTTGACCTCTCCGCTGGTCAGGGACCAGTACAGGGAAAGCATGTAGTCGTGGGGCGTCACCAGAGGATGCGCGGGCTCCTCGCTCTCCTCCAGCTTCACTGCGCCTCGGGCTCTCAGCGGGGCCGGTGCCGCGCTCCTCCTGACGGACTTCTGCGTGGAGCTTCCCTTAAGGTTCCCCGTCTGGATGCCGGATGCTGAATGTCCCGCCGCATCCTTGGGTACCCAGGAGCGCGCCGCCTCCCTGCGGCCCAGACTCACGTGCAGCCCGGCGCGGGGGTGGTGCTCGGCGGCCCGGATGCGGGAGATCTTCGCCTGGTCGGGAGGCTTTGGCTTGGGCTTGGGCGCCGCGCCTCCTGCCACGGAGAGCGGGTCAGTGCGCACCAGAGTCCAGACGGCCAGTAGAAGAGGGAGACTGGTCAGAACTTTCATCCTCTGATCTTCCTCTGAGTCTCGGTGATGGAGAAATGACGCGCTCTCGGCGAGCGACCATGAACGAACTTGGAGAGGTGGAAGTGAAGACCTGGAGACGTCTGCCCGGTTATTCTGCGCAAACTGATGCCATCAGCAGCTCTAGACAGAACCATAGTGATCCAGCTCTCTCAGTGTGGGAATGGAGATCCGGGAGTGTAAAAAAAAAAGCGCCGTGGCTCTCTCCGTTCGGTTCGGCGGATCTGCTTGATACCGTGGAGGAGAGTTGTGTTTAAATCCGCACTTGCTCCAAGCGGAAGGATGGCGTAACTCTCTCTCTCTCTCTCTCTCTCTCTCTCTCTCTCTCTCTCTCTC
>MU204204.1:21974406-21989406 GCA_017309775.1 Paedocypris sp. Pulau Singkep
CACATTCCGCAGATGTTGGACTCACGGTTTGTTCCGTCCTTGTGTAAACGGACCTGAACCGGGACGCGGGTTGCGTAATTCGCGGAGATCTGGACGTTTTCCAGAAGCTTCAACTGACGTGTTTATCAGACCAGCAGATATTCAAACATTAAACAGGAAGTTAAACGGTTCCTTGTGCTTACAAAAATAGCCAATGAAACTGAAGGTCATCTGGCCACTTCCCTGTGTGTGACATTAAACTTGTGTTTTTCCTCAGAGAGAGAGAGAGAGAAAACTCAAAAGGAGACAGTGTGACCAAAACAGAGGGGGATAGAGATGGGAAAAAAGTAGCAAAGATTGAGAGAAAGGGAAACATAGTGAGTGAGAAAGAGAACACGAGACAGAAAAAGGGATATAAACAGACAGTGAATAGAAACAACAAGATAGAGAACAAGGGAAAACTGTGAAGAACAAGATCACGGAGAGGATAGAGAACGAGAGAATACAGGAGAGAGAGAGAGAGATAATGGAGAAGATAGAGGGAGAGAAAAAAGAGAGTGGATGAGTGAGAGGACATAAACAGACGGAAATGAAGAAAGATAGAAAGATTTAATATACATTTTCAATACAAAGGCTTAAATGCTTATAGTTTCACTATAACTACCATTATATTTTTATGATTTAATGCGAAAACAAAGCAATGCTTTTAAGATCCTTGTTTTTGCCAATTGTTTCAGTAGCAGAACAGACAAGCATCAGCATGCTGATACACACACACACACACACACACACACACACACAGCTGGCTCACAGTCATTTCTCTGGGGTGGAAATTCCCGGTTTAACACCAAGACGATAACATTGATATGGAAAACTTTCCCAGCACCCACAAATAATCACAACGCAATCAAATAGTAATCCGGCTAATCTTCAGGTTCAGATAATTGTAGAGAATTACTAAAAATAATAATAATAATAATTGATTATGTAAATTATTGTATTTTGAATACATCATGTAGGACAGACAACAAAAACGTCACCATGTGACAATTTTATTCTCGACTTCCCTGACCTATGACCTGTGGGTCATTTCCGGCCTGTGAAGGCGTTATGCGTGGCCCGGTGTTGTACATTGGTGTCACAGACTTGTTTTTATTTCATTAGAAGAAGAGATTATGACTGTAGGCGATGATTATAATAACTTTCAACCGGAGACGACCTTCAGACGCCTGTGAAGGACAAATCTAGATTAGAGGAAAATCTCTGCCAGAGTATAAAAACTGAACTGTGAAGGGTGAAATCAACAAATCTGAAAGAGGAAGGTCTGAAAATGGCCTCTATAATGAAGAGCCAAACCTGCGTTACGTTCTTGAATGAAGATCATCTTCGGTTTAGATTTTAACACGCACACCTTGTCTGTGCTGAGAATCAATTTGACAAATCTCGACCCAAACATTCCTAAACTGGTTGTGGAAAAACAACTGCTGACACCATCCTCTTATTAGAAGTTCTTGACTGTGAGTTCGCCGGTTAAAGGTTTCATAGAACGTTATTGAAAGTTTCTGCAACTAGACTGATCAGAAATATCCTGTGAAAATCACTGCAACGTCAAGTTTGGCTGCCATGTTTTGAAAGCAACACGGTATTAAATAAATTTCATTTGATTAGACGAAATCATTGATTTTCTCTCCCTCCAAATGACTTGGCATGTTACTTTACTTTGAACAATTTCAGCATTTCATACATTAACACTGTTATTAGTTTTTAAAAATTCTGCATTGCTACACCATTAACTCCCGCATACAAACCAACACAATATGTACAGAAACACCATTTTGTGCATTACACGGCTTTATTTCCAACAGTTCCGAGTACAGAAATCAATGATTCATTGACTCCATCAGATCTTTTATCTGGATGCGACCGAACAAAGCAGCAGAATTTAACAATTTCTTTCCATTCTTGCCATGCAAAACAACAAAAAAAAGCACAGTCATTCCCCCTTAACTAATCCTTCTACAAAACATAAATAGATTCAGCTACAAGAAATAGAAACTCTTTTTTTTTTTTAATCTGATGGAAAAGACTAGCAAGTCTTTGATTCTCTTGTTCGTATTTGCACTACGAGTATAAAACGAATCTAAAAACAATACAAATCACATGTACAACAGCTGAGAGGCAATAAAATATGACAGTTAAATTAATTAAAAAAAAAAAAAAAAAACATCCACATGAATGGAAAAAAAAAAGACAAAGTTAGTACTAGTATTGGTCATTTTTTTTGCAGCAAAAAAAAAAAGTTTTCTAAAGACAGACGTTTCACGTTCAGCTTTTCCGTCACATGTCCCGGGATAAATGACAGGAGATACACAAGTTCGTTTTGGCATTTAAATATTTGGTAAATAAAAGGCTGTCAGGAGAACGGCAAAGTACCGAAGTTTTATACTTTACTAAAAAAAAAAAAAAAAAAAAAAAAAAGCTATTTACAGATCCCTGGATGTTCGTTGTCAACTAACGGTTTTCTTTCTTCCAAATGAACGGTGTTGCGGTTGTAATAGCTTGATCGGAGCGGTGCTGCCGTGATTCCAGACTCGCACAAAACCACCACAGCCATTAGCAACGGACAGTGGAATGCAGAAGGTTCTGGAACGCCGCGTGCGTTTCTACGCTGCACCCGTTCCCCGCGGTTTTGTGTCTGGAGATATACTGCATGCCTACGTTTGGTGCTTGAGGAAGGTAAAAGATTTACAGCACAGATTAGGAAAGAAGCCACTTCAAAGCTTGTGAAAAGCCATTTTGAATTTTAACTAGTCTTTAAAAAAAAGAAAATTTAAACCTTTAAGAAAAAAAACCTGAAAAAAAAAAAAAAAAAAAAAAAAAAAAAAAAAAAAAAAAATTACAGCCGACATAAAAAGATCATATTTTCGATTTGAAAAGGTTCAAAAAGGGGATTAAAGTGACCACCGCCTGTAGCACCAAGCGCCACACAGACCGACTGATCCTCTCTATTGACTGGCTGCAATTGTCAGTTGGCAAACCGAAGCCGAAACCAGTGCGGTTTCCATTGTGCATGTAGTGTTTAAAAAAAAAAAAAAAAAATAGAACAATATTAAAATCAAATGGAAGCCAAATCTACGAATCGAGCGGTTTGGCATCAGACGCCATGGTCCGGTGGGAGTTCTTCTTCACATGAGGTCCGCGGGCGACCCGTGAGGCCGAGGCACTGTGTGAGCTTATAGTCCAGGAGAGAGAGAGAGAGAGAGAGAGAGAGAGAGAGAGCGAGCTCATGCGTAGATCTCTGTGGTGGGAGCTTTCTTGTAAATGGGGGTCTTGCCCAGGTCGTAACTTCCTTCATCTTTCTTCTTGATGCGGAGAACAAAGTGAACGAGAACCACGATGAGGATGACGCCAAAGATGAGGCCAACGATTCCGCCAGCGATGACAGCTGCGAGACAGAAGCACGACACCGGATGAGACCCTCAGTCAAGGAGACCACGCGATATTTATGTTCTACCGTTATTTTTACAACATCATCAGTTATGCAAATATAAACACGCCCCCCTGAAAAAAAAGACCCAAACATTTCTGCTAATTACTTAATCCAGGTTTTTTTTGTGTGACTCGTATCACTTCAATGTCGCTTAACTTATATATATATTTTTTTATTTATTCTAGTGATCGATTCCCTGCCTTTCAGAAACCTCAGCGGGGCACCTCCCATGAGCCTTTGCACTGCTGGTTTGCGCTTCAGTATTGAGACAATTAAACCACATATGCAATCTTGGCTCCGGAACCATTATTCAAAGACAGAAAAGAGGACACACAACGCTGCATAAGCTGCATAAAGACGACAGATTTCGGTTTATTTTTGAGTGCTCCTGATTTGCTCTGGAAAAATGGGCTCTTATATTTATGTGCATATTTAAATTATGTAAATATGACCCCACGTTTTTTTTTTTACTGGCCGCTTATATTTATGTGCATATTTGAAATGTTTTTTGACGCCTACATTTTTTGAGCGTCCAAAATGGGATGCTTATATTTGCGTAAAAACTGCTTGAAAAACCAGCTGATTAAAGAAAACAAGCACAAAAATGTCTTTAACGTTTAGGCGTCTCCAAGCTTCCAGTCTTGGTTTACTCGTTTGCTTTTGTCTGGTCAGGTCAGAGGAACTAATCTCGTCACCATCGCACCTAAACCAGTCACAGTGCTGAAAACTCACCAGCGAGAACCTCTTTGTTGTTGAACATGCTGTCTTCTCCAGCGTGAGACATCAGGACGTTATGGGACGCGTGATTGTCTCGTGGCGCTGCCTTCACCGCCACCTCGTTCTTTTCCACCAGAACCCGTTCGTCGATGGTGGGCTTCGGTGCAAACGGAGGCTCCAGGTCCGGGATGTCGTTTGTGTCTTCCCCTTCCTGAGACACGGAGAAGTAAAAGTATGAATAAACTAAGACATCCTTATGAATACATGATGCGCGGCTTCTGAAACATGGATCGGATGATTTCCTCCGTAACGGGTTCTAGATAAGAGCGTGTGACGGAGAGTCAGATGGTGAAGCAACGAGAAGCGTGTGACTCCAATGGGAATCACGAGAGCATGAGTGAACGAAGCCGGTTTTGAATCCAAGTTACCGATGCAAATTTAAATTACAGCACATATTCAAACAGTAAAATTAGTCAATCATTTACAGCAAAAGTCACAGCAAGAAAAAAAATTAAAAGCTTAAGATAATACAAACACACCACTGGTTTTGATTCAAAGTTTTCAAAATAGTGCCATTTTTTCCGATTTGCTCACACGCATTCCCAATGCAATTATTGTCTGAATCACAACCATCATCTGCCTTACGGAATAGACAAACCGCCTCACTGACTCACCTCTAAACTCGTGATCACATCTGAATATCCAGATCCTGACATGTCGTAGTCGGAATAATCATCGTCCTCGTCATCATCGTTGTCCTCGTAGCCATTGTCGACATATTCCTTGTAGGCATCTTCATCGTCGGGTGCTAGTTTTGCATCTGAAAACTCGAAGTCTCCGTTTGAGGAGTCGCCGGACGACTCCAGGTCCTCGTGGGGAGACTTGCTTTTCACCGGCACCCAGGTTTCAGTTTCTCGTACCTGTAAGGAGGAGAAGAACAGCAAAAAGGTCAAAAACGGCTGCATCGCTGTTTAAAATGTTCTCGTCAAACCAGTTTTCCGAGCAAACCAGCCGTGTTTTTTAAAGCGCTCCAAACAACTGACACAGCTGACTGAAACAGAATTACTATTTTTATTGTTTAACCACCTTAAGAGTCTAAGCAGATCGGCCCAATCTTTATCCGTGGCATCACGGTGGCCTTAAGAACACACTTAATGTAATTGAGAGACATGAACGCTGCTAATCACGTTAACGGAGCCATTTGCTCACAAACTCCAAATGGGCCTGAAACGTCTAATGGATTAATCCAATTAGCATAAAGCAAACAGAACACACGACTTGACTCATTCACCCGTTCCTTTCTTCTCAGGTCAATGGCCTGACATTCTCTAAAAAGCCTGGAAGAAAGGTGAGCGTCTTCCCTTTGATCATTTACTGTGATTCGGGTGATTGATTAGATAGGGACCAAACACTGATTCGCATACTGATTCGAAAGGTGATTTGCATTGGTTATGGCATCACAATTGCTGCGTCCAAGACCTGACAGCAAAGAAAACGTAGCATGTTAGCACAGGTTTGTGGGTATTGTGTAAAACACTGAAAGAATTTATCAGATGAGGGTCTTTATCGCTCTGGCTCTCATGCTCGCTGTCAAAAACAGATTTATCAGGCCCGACTCGCCAACAACCATCACATACCAGAAAGTCACAAACATCGCGGCGCGCAGGTGCGCGGACCAACCGCACGCCACTCCATTCGCGCAAAACGTCAGACGTTTAGAACATCCACGCAGCCAATGAGAGCCGAGCCACAACCAGGAGATTTTCCAGGAAAAGTGGGATTGCGTCAATGCCAGATGAAACTGCAAGTCAGCTCTAGCCTGCTCCGTTGTTCAAAGATAATAAAAGTGGAAAAAAAAAAGAAACCACAAGTGGGTGTGGGGAGAGAAAGACCCACATACTTGAGTTTTCAGCCTTACAGTGGCGTGAAACCTCACTCTGAATTCCCCCACATTAGAAATCTCAACGCCAAGAAGAAGAGAGAAAAAACCCAACGAAAAAGTACAGCAGAAAGCCTCCACGGGCAAACTGTGGTTCTGATCAACCGACGCTCAACTTCTCATAATCTACCCAGCGTCTTCCTCGCAGCGCTGAAGCCACTTGAAAGAAGTTCGTAGAACTGACACAGATTAGAACTCAAACTCATGACTAAGACGGACATACCCAGAAAGTCCCGGTTACAAAAAGCTGAAACTAGAGTGCTTGGTTTCTGTTAAAGACGATGGATTTAATGCAAAGGAAACCACCCGTGGACATAAAGCATTTCTGTGGTTATTTTCACAATCATCCATGTCACGCGTGACTAATATTTAAATGGCTTTTATAAATATAATAACAACTGATACCAAGTAAAAAATTATAATTTTAGTCAAAAGAATGTGATAATCGCCCTATTTATACAATTAATTTTAGAAGATGCTGCATCTTCTGACTTGTATTCCTTGGGATTTGAAGCGAATACTGTACGTTGACAACTCTACTGAACAAGAAAGAAATTCAACAGAGCAACAAAAAACCCTAACAATTCAAACAGTAACACAAGGCGTACAGAAATGACCTGTTTGTCGTAGTCATGAGTTACAGTTTTACTCCGTGTCAGTTCTACAACACATTCCTCAGCGAGACGCACAAGACGATTTACTTGTGATGTACATTCTCTTTATTCTTACGTTTGAGTTGAAACGCCAGAGACTGAACTGATTGAAGTCTGTTTAAATTAGGCAGCTTAGCAAAACCCGCTCTCAGTCAAAACTAGCAAATCCGACCATCTGCTGACAAACGCTCCGGCGTCTGCTCCAGTGAGTCACAATAGAGATCAGAAGAGTAGTCATCATCGTCATCATCATCATCATCATCAATAAATGACAAAAACTGACAAGAATTATCATTGTTCCATCATTAATTATAATCCATCGTAACATTTACGCAAAACCACCCAAGGCATCTTTCATCGCATCCCAGCCAGACAAGGAACAATGATGCTTTTTGTGGGAAAAAGACTTTTGACAAGTTCTTACAAAAATCCTGTTACTTGAGTTACTCGCCCGAAATATTCTTTAATCGTCCACACAGAACGATTCCGGACTAAACGGGGTAGAACAAATACTACAGATTCCGAGCGAGGAGCGCGTTATATGTTTCAAATCAGAATCGTGTTTCAACTTCGCACAGACTGTTCGGGATCTTTCCTCTCCAAAAAGAAATCCACAGATTCCAATGGTGACCCTGAGAGTTGTGTTGGTGACTAGAGCGAATATCCAGCTGTCATCTCCTGCAGTTTGAAGACTCTCCCAGTCGTCCTTTCAGGTCAGAACCAATTACAGCCTCAGTCATCAACACAAACAGCGTCTGTCACTCCCACCAATCGGATTTGCTGGTGCATTGTGTCATCTGATCTCCTCCTGAGACACGCTCCTCGCCCCGAACAGAGAGGAACGTCCTGCTTTGCGGGCAAACTCACATGTTTGGCAGATTCCATCCACTTTTTACGGAAACTATTTATAGCTGTTTTTCCACCTACGCATCCAGCCGAAGCTCCAAAAAGGCTCATCTGCCACTTCTCACCCAAACATCTGTTCAGCAAAGCCCTCAAGCAACAGCATGTGTAGGAAACCAGTCCAGACGCTTCCGGTACCCTGACTAAATCAAGTCTTTGCACTTTGTTTTCTCATTCTTTCTTTCAGAAATGGTACCTTAATGAGACCTTTCACAATTAACTAAAAATCTACACTGCTTGATTTAAACCAATCAGTAATGTAAATTGGGGGCTTGCGGACAACAGACCATCCTGCTCGTAGAAAGTAGTACAGAAGGACACAAATAGTTCAAACTAATTGGTTAAATACAGTACAAATAGTTAAAGAAATTAAAAGGAATAAAACTATAGCAGTGTAGCATCAAAATTATTCGATTATTAAGAGCCATCTATTATTAATAGCCATCTCTATTTTCAATTAGGATGCCATTCAAATTTCTGATCTTACAAATCAAAAGCAAAACACGCAAAAATTACAAATACAAAGCAAATTATAAAAGCTGCTTCTTCTAGTCAAGTAGTTAACAACATTCAGCACAGTTGGTATTTTAACTGAAAGTCTGTTTTCAATGTGAAAAATGCATGTACGGAACCGGTCTGTCCAAAACCAAGACACAATTTGATTAGAAAACACTACAAAATTGTTATACAAAAGATCCGAACTGCTGGATTGAAGCTCACACATCACAAAACAAAACTTTTTAAAAGTCATCAAACAAGCTTTCTTTAAGCCACATGTTAATCTGATGAAAAGGCATTTTCAGGAGAACAAACATTTAAAATGGCAAAAGGCTCGAGGGAAGTGTTGTTGTTTAGGGGGAGGGAGCAGCTCCGAGGGAAAGAGAAAACAGCACAGGTCAAATATTGGTTTCAAAACTAGTGAATGTGACATGAAAACAATGAATGAAACGTCATTAAGACAGAATCAAAAGCCCGATGGTTTTCGGTTATACTGCGACAAACCTACAAAACTGGAATTGTGAGGCTTCTGGAAAATGACTACGACAAGCTTCCCTCACCACGGCCTCAAGATATTCTAGAACGCATAAGCTTTCAGGCATCTGGCTACGCATTGTTGAAATAAAACCATTGCTTTTACAAGCAGAGTTGCTGTAATAACTCGAATTCTCGACTTCTATTACCCAAGCAGCAAATAAAAGACTCTAGCTTCGTGCCAACATTCCATCCTCAAAAGCGATTTAATAGGCCAGTGGACAGCAATGCTGGAATCATTATCACTATGTGGTGAAAGTATCATGTTCAGCGCTTTGCCTTTTAGCATCCTGTCGGGTCACTCCAAAAAACAGAATAAACAAACAAGCAAACTAATTTGAATGCAAATCGCCTCATGACTAATTCATAAGAAAATCATTAGCAGGATAGGGTGAGGGTGGGTGGGTTTCAAGAGATGCTAAATATGTGATTAATTGAATTGAATTGAAAAATCCTTTATTAGTCCCACAGCGGGGAAATTTCACGTCACACAGCAACAACAAATCCAAACAAATAAATAAACAAACATCACCATGACGCACTGCACACATCATAATAAACAAACAAACAAACACAGACCATTAAAAACTATACCAAGCAACATCCCATCGCCTGAAGCCAAGACATTCCCAAAGCCTTCCCAAAATCAATAACGCATACTAAGTTATAGAGTGTTTCGGGTCATGTTGAGTCTAAGCCACACACTTGCCCAGTGGCTGAAGAAGAGGGTCCTGGATAAAAGAGGTGAACCATTTAAATCCACCGAAGTGTGTGAAATCCCAAAAGAAGGCCGGTCAAGGTCAGAAGGGGTCAAATTCCTCAGAAAAACGCAAAAGAATGGAGCGGGAGGGGGATGAAAGGAGCATAGACACCTCCTCATGATTTTGAGGAATGCCGCATCCATCTTTGACATGGTTTTCCAAGCACACGCATTCCCACATTCAAATCACATGGGTGGAGATGTGTAAACGATCAACACACCAAACAAGCCAGGAGAGGAGAAAAACAACTGAGAGATGGCCGTTCTGTGATAACACGCGATACGAAGAAGTTGAAAGTCGGTAGAGACGACGTTCCAAAGTCTGGGAGAAAACAGAAGGTTTAGGCTCAACAAATTTGCATTTTGACTTCTGTGTGTGTATGTATGTGTGTGTGTGTGTGTGTGTGTGTGTGTGGCTGACCAAGCACACTGGGTGGCATTTGTCTTCTATTTCGGCTCCAAAGACATCTGCGGCCAGCTATTCTTTTGCATTATGAAAGCAGGGTGAACACAAAGCCAAGGCATCCCATTCACAGGTGCACCAGCAAGTGACTCCACGAGCAGATGGAAAAGGAAACCACATGGACTAAACCATAATTGTGGAATTAATCCCCTCTAATCAAACACACATTCTTCAGCAATGACAAACTCTGACGGGGACTTTGGCACTCATTAGGTTACTCAACCCTCAAGAATGAACCTGGTGAGTCGAGAGAGAAAACGTTTTAACACACACACGCACACATTGTAAACACACACTTACACACACCCAGAGAAACCATAGAAGCACGCGCGAGGTTTAAGGAAAACAGGCCGACACTAGTCTAAAGATTTGACAATACACCGCACGTCAGACTTCCAAGCCCCAGTTTAACTTTCAACTTATATTAATGTTTAACAAGTTAACGCACAAACGGCTTGTGTTGACCCAACAAGTTTGCTGTCAGAGCTAGCGCGTTAGCTAGCGCTCGTCTCGCGAAGTTGCGTGACCAAAATTTATCGTGGAATTTCGCGAGGCCGCTCGGTTTTGGACCAAATGTTGGAAATAATCAACGGTTAAAGAATATTTCGAACCCAGTGTGAGTAAAACACGTTTAAGTTGAATACAAACTCAACTTACCGATTCTGCGAATACAGCAGCCGCCAACAAAACTAACATGAGGTAAAGTTTCAACATCTCCGCTTTAAAAAAAAAAAAAGTACCGACGAACGAAGAATGTTTCACAGTGTCTTGGAATGGGACGCGTTTAATCAAAAATTAAATGTCCTGGTTTGGGTAGTCCGTGAAAGAGACTCTTGCGTCGCACACTCCGCTCTGCCTTCTGTTCCGAGGTTTACTGCGTATTAAGATTCATCTCTATGGTTTTATTCAACAATCTAAGCTCCGCCCGTTTCCTGCCATGTCCAATCGGACGGCAGGCGGTTGCTGACGTAACTTACGGACACTCCGGACGCAACAGGTTTTGACTACTATAGTGTAGAATCCAAATGGCTCCGAGCTGTATTTTATTTTAAGAACGTTGCCATACGCGATACAATTCAAGTTCAAGACATTATTATTATTATTATTATTATTATTTTATATAACACTAGATTTTATTTAAAAAAAAATGTCGGCATTGTTTTTGTAGCCGTAGCAGCGGAAAATCTCAATGACGCAAACTTCCGCTTTAATGTAGTTCCGCGTAATTTGTTCTGAATTAAGGTTAAAAAAAAAAACCGCTGATGAAGGGAATTGACTTTTCTTTTCCTTTTCACAACTCAAAAACCCCCGCTGTGTCTGATTTGTTTATAAGACAAGCACACTTTTGTCTATAAACATTTGCCTTCATTTGCCTGTTTGACACCACAGAAAAAATGTTAATATATTTTATATTATACATTCAATAAGTCCATCAAACTGTTCTCATCTGTAATTCCACTAAGATGTAATTTGTGACCAAAAAAAAATCACTGCATCACATTCAGATCGGACCAGACCATTCAGATCTCTCAGATGCGTGAACAATCTCAGGGAATAATAGATTGCTATTGTATGTACGCTACTTTTTTTTACCGCTTTTTTCAATTTCTGAGTCAGAGAGAGTGGGTAACGGCGTCACCTCACAGCAAGAAGGACCTGTTTGAGACCTGTTTGCAGAGTGAAAGACACACACATCCGCACACACTCTCTCACCTTTTCTTAGAAATCCCACACAAGCACCCGACCGGGCCTTGAACTCGCACGTCAGGTCTCAAACGGGTCCTTCTCGCTGCCCACTGCCCCACCGCTGCTCATGAGGAAACACAAAACGCAAATGTGTAGGACAATGTACTTAGTGATAAAGCTACAAGCAGCAAGTGCCGTGACTTTTGTTGTTCGAAACACACGTATGACGAACACACACTTGTTGCATACACGCTTTGTTCATTTATTTATCAACAATAAATACACACATATTTGCTCAGCAAGTCGGTGTCGTAAAAATGCATCGGCTGCTTTAGCTTTCAGGCTTGAATTTGATCTATTGGATCAAATATGCTCTATAAACAAATATATTCTATGTAAACATATGTATTAACACAGAGCCCGATCTGTACCCGGTGCGCCACTAAAAACACACGTCATACACTTCACCATCTTGATGGATTAAACGCAGAGCACAAATTCCGAGTGTCGACCCCTAAATATTGCACAGGTCCTGAATATCATATTGCACAAATAGTGCATAGACATATGATGTGTGGTTTATGTGGAGTTGATGAGCTGGACAGCCTGATGGTAGATGTGGAGGCTGGGAGACGTAAAGCTTCTGACCTGAGTTTGGCTCTCTTATCTTCTTGGTTATCATATTGTACATTGTTACATTTAATACTACAAAAATGCAAGGTCGTTGTCGTTTTAAAAAACCATATAGCACTTAGAAAAGTACCTGTGTTGATTTTTAAGATGTATTTATTTTTAGTTTGAAGCTTTTAGTACAAGCACTTTTCTCATTTGGGCGTCTTTCTACACCAGGAGGCAGGT
Organism: Paedocypris sp. Pulau Singkep; assembly: GCA_017309775.1. NCBI lineage: Eukaryota > Metazoa > Chordata > Actinopteri > Cypriniformes > Paedocypris > Paedocypris sp. Pulau Singkep. The sequence continues at coordinate 21,986,887 of MU204204.1, forward strand.
ATGATGGGGTCATTATCGTGCTGGAGGGCAAAATGTCGAACCAAATCAAGTTCACTGATCTTTTTGCACTGAAACATCCCCACAGCATCACATACTAAAGACTCTATCCTACCCGAGAATTCACGGTGCAGAGGAAAACACACTGAGCAGGAAACACAACAGTTCCAGGAAATAGATGTATTACACCAACTGTCAATCGTTGTGAGATCTGATGGTTTCCAGAACAAATATATGTTTTTCAAGAAAGATGCATCTGCAAATTATTGTCTTTCATGGCAAATCTCTTTTTTTTTTTAGCTATTACGTATGCAATAAAAATTTAATGTTATGTGTATATATTTTTGTATGGTTATTTACTGCAATTATGAGGATTTTATATATGGCCACACAGTTTATTAGATGAGTTGTCTGAGTTTTTTGTTTTCCTATGTGTTACATAATAACTTGATCATCATCAATTTCATTGACAAATCATATTAGTTGTTTGTTTGTTTATTTGTTTGTTTTTGTTTTGTACAGCTGCTTGGAGACGGTCTCCCGCTGTGAACAGTACGTTTTAAATAATGTAGGTATATTAGTTAAATATAGCATACTATATTAGTGGCCGGCTTGCTGCAGCGTTTCGCTGGCCGGCTCCTCATCCCGCCTCGACTTTCACTCAGTCATAGTCCGTCTTTTGTCTCCATGTAAAAGCAAATTCCACCCAACCTCTGACATAGACTGACACACATTCCAATTCCAGCACAACAATGGACAGCTTTGTTCCTGCACTCCTGAGTGAGTGAGTGTGTGTGTGTGTGTGTGTGTGTGTGTGTGTGTGTGTGTGTGTGTGTGTGTGTGTGTTTGCTTTTCATTTTTTTATTACATTCTTGCTGGCCTTAAAAGTTGAATCATATTCCACAGCCATATTTCTGGTTTTTAACCGTTTGTGGGACATTTTTGTTGTGAGGTTGGTTTGGGAAATGTATTCAGTGCATGGATTCTATTATTTTTTTTAATTGTGAGCTTCTTGTTTGTTTTAAAAATAATGTTATATGCATTTATCCAAAATGAGGAAAAATAAATTACATACAGTTATTGCATACGTAAATAAATGTATCTGCAGAAAGCAATGGTGAGATGTACTACACATTGCAGAAAAATATCATTAGTATTTTTATTGTTTGAAACAAATACATGTATGACACAATTGTTCACAATCATAGTGTTTGAGCGGTGATTAATAAAGAAACTTGTGGAGATGAGCTCTTGTAGCAGAAATCATAACTTTTACTTACCACACCAGAGCACTACACAGAGTGTAACACTGCACAGAGTTAATACTACACGGGGTTAAACACAACACAGAGTGTAACACTGCATAGAGTTGAATACAGAGTTAAACAATACACCGAGTTGAACACTACAGAGAGTTAAAAACGACACAGAGTTAAACACTACACAGAATTAAAAACACTCCACAGTGTTAAACACAACACAAAGCTAAATATAGAGTTGCACACTACACATAGTTAAACACTACATAAAACACTACACAGAATTAAGCACTACAAGGAATTAAACACATTCCAGTGTTAAACACAACAGTTGAACAGTAACCAGAATTAAACACTACACAGAATTAAAATCACTACACGGAGTTGAAAACAGAGTTAAACACTACACAGAGTTGAACACAATCTTGAACACTACAGAGTTGAAAACAGAGTTAAACACTACACAATCTTGAACACTACAGATTTGAACACAGAGTTAAACACTACACAGAGTTCAACACGCCCCTTAAAACAACAGTGATGCTTCTGTATTCATTTAAATGTTTAGTAGATAAAAAGTAATCCTCTTGAATTTGCAGTCACAGATTAAAATTAAAACATCTTCAGTGATAAACAAGATATTTTATGTTCTTCATGTTCTGTACTTGTTTTATTCCATCTTAGGGGAACTTTTTTTCAGAAGTAAAATAGGAGCAAAACATTTGAGAAATGCTGATTGGCCAGTATAAAACACAACGCTGTGTTTCTGTCATTGATTTCCTTCTTTTGAAAATGCTCACACACACATGCGTGCACACGGCTACACACACACACGCATGTCGCTCGGAACTTTGGATTATTTCCTGCCTCGCTGTTGTTGTCATTTCACTCTCTGTTTGTTTATTTTTCCCAAAGCTGTTTAATATTTCACAATCTCCCAATTATTATCTGTCCTGCTGGGAAAACACAGAACGGTAGAAAAGCGAATTATTCCACACGAAAAATTACGTGGTGGTTTCCCTGATAACCCGTGATGTCAGAGGGCCATCACAAGCAGGAAGTTGGGATTTAACGTCGCACGCAGAGTGAGAAAACAACACGAGATGTTAAACACGAGAAACGGCGAGCGAACGCAGCGGCAGGGGAACATTCAGGAATGGCAGGCATTTCCTGCTGGAAATGTCACATGTGCCACATCGACTGCCTCATGGACTGATGTTTGCTCTTAAATGACGTGTCAAAGGCCTTATGACACACCGTTTTG
>MU204204.1:21991906-22019939 GCA_017309775.1 Paedocypris sp. Pulau Singkep
CTGTCCATCATCTCTCTCTGTATTTTGTCTTCTCAACTATCTATCTATCTATCTATCTATCTATCCGTTCGTCTATCTATCTGTCTGTCTTTTTATGTAATGATCTACCTGTCTGTCTGTATTTCCATCGGTCAGCCTGTGTGATCTTTTTGTCTGTTTGTCTCTCTTTATCTGTCTATCCTACATCTGTCTTTCCAAGTCTGTTTATATCAGTGTGTTTTTCTATCCACCTGACTCTGATCTGTCAATCATTCTGTCCTTCTTTGTCTCTGCTTATTTATCAATCTGTCACTTTATCTGTCCGTCTGTCTATGTGACATTTATTTCTAGTTACAGACACAAAAATAGGTTTAAATTCTCGAAAAATAAGCATAAGAATCCCAATTAGCTTGATGAAGACAATTATTTTCACATTAATATTTTAAGTCTAACAAAAAACAAGACTAAAACAAAATTGAGTCATTGAATCGAGTCATTCAGAGTGTCTTCATTGATAATGTGTTTTTTTAGCTTAATATAAGAGCATAAAAACATGTGGGAAGCAGAGAAAGTGTGATGGAAGTAATGCTTTCCGTCTCACACTAAAGAAGCAGAAGTGCTGTTGTGTTAATGTTCAGACGGACTTTCTGACCCGGGCTGTTGTTGTTCCCATGGTGTAGGATGAACTCTCATATGGAAGCGTTTAGAACAGAGAAGCTGTCGCCACTCAACCCACTGCCACCCTGTCAGGGCCACGATCCCATAGCAACCACGGGTCAAAGGTCATCAGACATGAGAGCCTGGAAGTTTCCGGGTCCCAGGCATTCCTCTGATGATGAAGGCCTTTTATTTCAGCATCTGAGCATGTTTTAGACACAAATAACTTATGTTATAAATGTTGCTCATTTTATTATTTTGATAATTACTATCAAGAGTGTGATGGTACAAATGTCATAGTAATAAAAATAGTGATGATCAAAAATGATGTTTTCTTACTCTAAAATATTATCATTTGATGATTATTTATAACTGATTAATTTAATATGCATAGTCGAATGCATAGTTGAATTATTATTATTATTATTATTATTATTGTTGTTGACATTTTTACCAAAAAGAACAAAAGAAAACTAATAAAAAGGCACAATCTATATTTTTTTCTAGTTGCTCTCATAATCCAAATATTATTTGCATTCATCATAGCACTTAAATTGTTACAATAATGTTTTTTCATTTCTTTTTAGGGCAATCGAAATAATATTTTAAAATATGTTTAAATAAAGAAAGAATTTAAATCTTGAATGGAATTTAAACAAAATACTCATTTTATCCTAAACATCAAGTTATAAATGCAAAATTTATGAATAGCTTTTTCTAAAAGCAATTATTTTGTATTATTCTGAAAGCTTATTTATAATTAATAAATAAACCCACAGGGTTGTTTCATTTAATTTACAGTCAAATCAACCCACTACTTCTTATAAACTATTATAAAGGCAGATTAATGTGTCCTGGTAACTAGTGCGGTTTGTGTTGTACAGTAAAGGCCTTGAATCCTGAGGGAACAAAGGTGCTTCCACTCATCCAGAATTCCGGAACATTCCTGCGCACAAAAGGTGAATCCAGGTGGGCCGATGGTGGGTGCGGGGACAAGCCTCAACCAGTGGAGCAATACTGGGCTGACAAACAAACCTGCCTTCTGCTGAAGAGTCCATCAATGGTTCATTTCTGACAAATCCCTAATACTCTGTCGTTTTGCTCTCAGGTTGGTGTTAATCGTCCAAACCGGTAAATAAGACCTAGTGGAGCTTGTAATGTAAATGTAATTGTTGGTGCAATTCCCGGTTTTCCCACAGACAAGCACACTCTTGCTAGATGGTTCTGTGACGTCACAGCAGAAGTGTTTCATAACTCTTTAGTCTGAAAACAAGTGAGCGGCTCAGATCAAACAGCGCTTTAGCAACTGGTGACCTTCAGGGAAACGTGGCTCCGCCCATCAGAAAACTTAGTTTGTGGGAGGAGCCATGTTTCATTCACATTAGGTGGCTCCGCCCACAAAAAGCTCGTCATGTACAGGTATACAGTATGTCTTCACGTGTTCCGCACCACTTGTCTGTGTTGGTTTTACGCACAAAAACTAACCTGAATTGTGAATACAGCTTGTTAATCCTTTTGTCATTGTTTACACAAATACAAATTCATGAAAAGTAAACCAGTTTTATTTTTCGGTTTTGGTAAAAAATGAGAAGTTTGTTGAATTGAAGAGGCTTCACAGCAATGCTTAACTCAAAAAGGCAAATAATAAATTACTTTCTTCGAAATGGAATAAAGCAAGCAACTATCCGGATATTCTGGGGTTTTAAAATCACAAAAAATTTTTTTTGCCTTTTTGTCTGTTCATTTTGTCGGAGATAATGACTCGGGGATACATGTGCGACTACTCCCACCTGCTGGTCAGAAGCGGCACTGCGGCCAATTCACAATTATTTTATGCGTTTGTTAATAATTTACTATTCTCTTAAAACATTATAAAATAATACAAAATATGAACAAATGTATTAGTTTCCACACTTTAATCGCTATACAATCAGAGACTTGACCCAGAAGGCATAATAAATGCATCACATGAGACTGATTCTATTAATTGAATTATTTATTACTCCAAACAGTTGCTGCTTGGTCAAGTACAGTTCAATTAGACATTGTAGACAGACATAAATCTCACATGGAATCACACAGACCTCACAGAGGGTTATTGCGTGTTATTTGGACTGATAGGAAACCACATCAGAGACTTGGAGAGGATTTCATTCTGAAGAGGTGCAGAAGTCGTCCTGCCTGATTCTGGACCCAATCTCTCGTAGGGTCTCGGCCGAGGCGGGCGGACCCCCGACAGAGGTCACGAACCCCGGGTAGTGATGGAAGAACTCAGGAGGCGGGTCACTGGGCACCGGCCTGAGAGGAGAAGAGACCAGCGGCACCAGCTTCACGTGAGCGTAGTCGATCTCAAAGCCTTCAAAGATCAGCCCCACCCCCCAGGCCTCTAGCCCCGCCCCCAGCAGCCGGGACACCTTCCGAGCCGCCAGCACCAGCTCCCGGTAGTCGTCCTCCTCCAGGCTGAAGATGTCACTGGACAGCGGCTTCCGGGGAACCAGCACTGTGAAGCCCGGCGTGTTGGGGAAGGGGGTGAGGAAGGCCACGTGACCCTCGTCATCCCAGACCCGCCACTGCCTCTCCTCCCCACGGATGATGCGTGGGAACAAGCCGGGATCCGAGGCCACGCCCATGAAGGTGTGGTCGTGTGCCACCTCAGGGTCTGGGAGCTGAGCTCGGATGGCGCTCTGGACCCGCTCCAGGTCCGTGTCCGTCCAGCGGGGGCCGTTCTTGGAGCTGATGTAGCCCGGGTCGTGGGTCTGGAAGTCTTCTCTGCCGGCCTGATGAGGCTTCCACTCCGCCTGGAGGCCGTGGAGCGGCAGCAGCTGCAGCACGGCACGCTCCTCTCGGCCGGGCATGTGGATCAGGGCGCAGCGCTGCACCTCCAGCTTCTGGCACAGGAGACTGGCTACGGTTCTAGCGGCGAGGAGCAGGCGCAGGAACACGTCCTCGGGCAGGTGGAACAGGCTGGTGGTGGTGTGGCCGGTGCATGTGGGGGTGAGGAGGGTGGCTCCAGGGGTCCACGGCGAGGGGTCCAGGTACGCCAGCACATCTGGACTCTCCCAGATCACATGCCGCTCCGACACTAGTGACGTCATTCTGTTACGTGACAGGGTGAATCAATGACCGATCAGAATACAAATCAAATACCAGGGGTGTAAGGTACTTGAGTAAATGGACTTTGTTACTTTACTTAAGTATGTTTTTGGCTACTTTGTACTTGTAATGAGTATCAAAAATATGAGCAACTTTTACTCTCTACTCCACTGCATTTGTGATTGAGTAACTGTACTTTTCACTCCACTACATTTTAATTGCCACTTACCGTTACTTGTTACATTTTGATTGTACGCAATAAACCATAATCGAGTTTTACCGTGGTTAATTTCTTGGGCAAACGAGGCGATTTTGCCATCTGTAGTCTGCTGAAGATGCTGGAAGCTGATTGTGAATTAGAAACCACACGAACGTGAATTAGAGGCCTGAATCTTTACCAGGATTTTAACTATCTTGGCTTTTTGTTCTTTATTTATTTTGTTTTACATTTTTGAAACATTGAAGTGTTAAATTTTATTTCTGTTTTAAAATATAAAACGTCATGAATAGAGTCTTTTTTTCACATTTATTTTATTTATTTTTTTCAGTGAAAATTCGTTTAAAATTAAACACTTTGCTACTATGACGTTGAAGTCTTTTTTATAGTGGTGACTTTTTTCTTGTATTGGAGTAACTTATACAGTACGTATCCGTACTTTTACTTAAGTATGATGGTCTGGTACTCTTTACAACACTATCAAATACGACATTAAGTATAATGAGAATGTCACAGTTCTGTACCTTTTAAGCAGTCTGAACAGTCTCATGCAGCACGAGCTACGCCGAACCTTAGGATCTGATTTAATCGCGTCTTCGACAAAAAACAAACAAACGGGAATTGCTGGAAATCACATGACTTCCCGAATCCAGCGACTTACGTTCTTCTTCTCCTTGTTTGCGTCGGTGTTTGGCGGTAGAACTCGTGGACACTTGCCGCCTGCTGGTGAAGCGAAGAACTGCTCGCGATGTGCTGCGCTATTTCTCCTCCAGCAGAGGGCGCTGACGCTCCACTCAGCACGTACAAACGAGTAAACTCGGTAGCCTTCAGTTTTGCGAAGCAGTTAATTTAATTCAGTAGTAAAATTTAACATGGAACAAGCAGACACGGTGCAATGTTCATGGCTTAATGCGTCACAATTTAATTTTCAAATTTAGGAGCTGATGGTCGACTTCAGAAGATCTTGAACCCCAGAAATGGCACTTTACGAGATATGGCCGAGCGGGATAATTTCTGAGGATCCTCAGGCTTATCAACACTAACACCATTCTGCAGATGCTTTCTGAAGGTCTAAGGCTTCCACATTAAAGCACCAGGCAGGACGGACTGGATGAGGTATTATCATTAGTCCCACAGCGGGGAAATTTCACGTCACAACAGCAACAACAAATCCAAACAAATAAACAAACATCACCATAACGCACTGCACACGTCATTATAAACAAACAAACAACACATGAGTAAGTAGCGCTGCCCGTCATAAACAGTTCCAGTCACCAGTTTAATTATACATTTAAATTGTAGAGTCTAATCGCAGCAGGTAGGAAAGATCTGCGCTATAGGCTTGTGGAAGATATGTGCAGTTAATCCTGAATAATTTTGAAAATGTTGAAGAAAATAGTTTTTCTCGTCACGTCCTCCTCATTCAATTGGAAGCATTTTCGGTCTGGAATCATGTTAATTTGCATTAGACGAGACTCATCGTCACGTGTAACCTTATAAGTTACTTTAATGAGATAACTACTACACAAGTGAAGTGTTTTATGTAGTTCAGCATCTAAACCGTTGCTCCGCTTGAAATTCCAAGCACTTTCCTTGTCAAACCACCAAAAAGACGTCTGCTTTCATCTCAGCCAGTGATCACTTACCAGCAATCTGAGTTACAAGATTTATACTGTATACTTGTATAACACAGAAAGGAAAAACAAAGCAATGACGAGATTGAGAAATAAAGTGGAGGAAAAAAAAAAAGAAGCAACTAAGTCTAACTACTGGACAAGAAAGCACCGCACCAGTGTCGAGTGTAACAGCATCTTTTATTAGAAACAGTGATTTCCCAGGAGACGAAGCCGAGGTGAAGCGGCGTCTCCATCAGTGGTCAGGTGGTGCTGACAGCAGGGCTCGTGCGCCTCTGTCGGGCCGAGCGGAACTCCTCCAGCAGGTCGGTCAGGTAGCGGATCTCTCTGCTGATGGACTCGGCCCGCTCCTCCAGCTCACGGTTCCGTCTCTCCAGCTCAGAGCACTCGCACGTCAGACGCTCCTGCTCCACCCGCTTCTTCTGCCGGTAGCGCGTGGCCGCCGTCTTGTTCTGCTCCATCTTCTTCTTCTTCTTCTCCACGCCTTTAGGAGGCGCTCTGGAGTAGGGAGTGCTTCTGAACGAGCGGGCCGGAGAGCAGGAGAGCGAGATCCCGCTGTCGCTGTCAGACGAGTCTTCTTCTGGAGGCTGGAGAGCGGCGGAGGAGGCGTCCACCTCACCGTCCAGATCCAGAGTGACCTCGCACGAGACGCCGGGCACCGGAGACGCCGGCTCCAGCTTCACCTGCGGCTCGTCTGCTCCTCTTGGGCTTTGGCTGGGCTCCGGGACAGGCAGGTAAGAAGAAAGCGGGAGGGAATCAAGGTCCACCTCTCTTTCCAAACAGGCCAGGAGGTCTTCTGGAGAACTCGGGGGCTCGTCCGAGTCACATGACCCAATCAGGGAATCCAGATCAAAGTCGCCCAGGTCCAGCTTGTCAGCCATCCAGTCCATCGCACTAAACACACCGCCACCTACTGGAGAAACACAGAACATGGCTCGGCTTTAAAATCCTTGTTTATAAACAGTGTGTGTGTGTGTGTGTGTGTGTGTGTGTGCGAGAGAGAAAATGACCTTGAATTGGTTCCGTGTCTGAAACAGGAAGCAGCGAGAGCGACAGCAGCTCTGACTCTGGCCCTTCAGGAGGGAGAGAGGGGGATGAGAGAGGGGAAGAGGGCTGGCAGGAGGAGGAGGAGGACAGGGGTGACAGAGACCCCTCAGACAGAAAGCTCTCCTCATCGTCCTCCAGCAGGGGGCAGAAGGGGTCAGCCGTCAGAGACCAGGAGCCCGGCAGCCGGACCCCTGGCTCCTCCAAACACATCCGGTACATGACGGACAGTGCGGGTGTGAAGATAAAGAGGGTTGGGTGCGAGGGTCAATGGTGGGCTGTCGACGGCAGCAGAACTGGATGCCACGTGAGACCTGAAACACCACAAAACAGACATGCTGAACTGGTTTAACTAGTCCACTAACATGGAGCAGTAAACTCTTCGGGAATTTAGCCAACAAACTCTGACTTTCCCCATCGACATACAAGCCATAAATTCACCAGGGACTGTTATAATTAACACTAGCTTGCCTCGCAGCTCCGCCTTCCGATACAACATTCCCTAATATGGTCATTAGACTCGAACGCCCCGCCCTCGGTTTCCTGTCAGAGAAGGTGTCCGTGACGCGCCATTTCCAGAAATTAGCACGAGGAATAAGCTCCCGCGCCATTTTGAGGTGCCACGTTGTCGTCTCTTGGATTAAAACCACGAGAGAAGACACTATATACTTAATGCCAAGATTGTGTTTTAAACTGGCTCAAGGATATTGGCCGTTTAGCCGACTTTCAAACTTTTTAACAACAGGTTGAACGGAAAACACGGCTAAAATAGACACGAGTTTTAAGTAAAACACCGACTAGACTAGATTTAACGAAAATCCCAAATGCTGTCACTCATTGAAGCAACTCTGAAGCATGACACCACATTAATATTGTGAATGAATACTTACGCCATGTTGCCAAATAGAGCCAGTGCACTTGCCCGTTGCACTGCCGGATTTGCTGCCGCGAATGTTGCTGCCGCAAGCCGCTATACTGCCATGATTCCCGCGTGAGGACGGCGCGTAAGTTGCCCGGAAAACGTGCGTGGAGCTGGGTGGACCGAAACCGCGCCGACCGCAGCGTTTCCTTTTATATACAGGACTGATCACAGAGGCGTTATCCTTCCGCGGAACCCTTCTGCCCGTGTCACTCCGCCGCCACGCGCCCGCTGATTGGTCCCTGGGGCGTTTGTATTTGAACAGCAAATAGAACCATAATATTTACATTCTCGAGAGATGTGGGTCACGGCAAAGCGGCTCCAACTGTAAAAAAAAATACACAAATCAAGTGTTGAAGAATAATTTTCACTTCATTTCAAACTGAAATTCCTGATGAGACAAAGACGCTGGACTTCATGTTAAATGGAAAAGAACTGAAACATAAACTGATATTTGCACAACTTTTTTTAAAAGCAAATATTTATCTAATAAAATGTGAGAAGCAAAAAATCCACATTTTACAAAGTTCAACCTTTTTAATTACACAAGAAAAGGACAACTTTACACGCCAAGCTGAATCACGGCTTTAATTTAGAGACAGGGAAGAGAGAAGCAAAGAACGTGGGGGTTAATCACAAAAACAAATATCACACTCACCTTAACAGGTTTGAAAATCAAAAAAAACGGTTTTCTTTAGAACTAGTCCAATGGAATCAAACAAAGAGAAAAGATAGAAAGATAGTAAAAATGAAAAAAAGAGAGTTAAGAAAAAAAAAACAGTTTACAGTCAAATTGAGAGAAAGATCCAGAAAACAACAGAATGAGAGTCTTGGAGAAAAGTAAAGTGAAGTGAAGTGAAGTGAGTGGGTAGGTTTGTCATTATAGCATATACAACTCTCCACCGAAGGACCACAACCACCACACACACCATAAAGACACTCACAGACAGAAAACAAACAGTCACAAAGAGGGACAAGGTCACAGAGAGAAAGACAAAACTCAGGAACGCAGGAATCTGTGTGATAACATCCCTCAGACAGAAGAGTCTCCCTCAGTCTGATGCTGCTCAGCGGAGCAAGTTCTTCAATCGAATCAGTTCATCCATGTGCTGTTTCAATTTCTCTGCCACTTCTCGGACCTTCGCAGCAAAGGAGCTCTCCGCTTCGCTCTTCAGCTTCTGCTCATCATCCTCGCTGAAGAAGTGGTCCAGTTCCGAGGCCGTGGCTTTCTTCACACCAGCGCTGTCCTCCACCCCACACCTGCTGTCCCACATCTCCACTTGCTCGGCCAGTCTCAGCACGAGTTCGGCCTCTCCACCGAGCTCCAGCCCCGAGAGATCTGACCTCCTCAGCTTCTCCATTCCACTCATGATGAGCATCACACACTCGTCCAGCTCCTTCACCTGTGACCTGTAGCTGCTCAGGATCTTCTCCACCTTCCTCCTCTCCTGACTCTTCTTCACGCGCTTGCACAGGACGGCGGACGCTCCGGTGACGCCTCCAGCCGCGGCCACGCCCACACCGAGCCCCGTCATGGCCAGAGAAGCGCCGAAGGTGGCCGGGGCCAGAACGATGCCCGCGACAATGGCGGCCGTCCCGATGGCCCCCGTCGTGCCCCCCGTGATGCCCACCACGCGGGTTTTCTTCACGGTTTTGTCCAGCTGGTCAGCGATGCAGTGCAGTTCGGTGATGAGGTTCATCAGGGTGGTTCCGCGGAGGAACACCAGCTCCTGGTAGAGCCGCACCGCTCCTCTGACCTGCTGGACCAGCCAGTCCAACCTCCTGAGGAGAGCACACACTCAGTCACAGCTCCGTACAGAAGCCACCAGAACCAGCACCACACCTGCCCGGCTCCTGGTCCACCGTGTGGAGCTCCAGCGGCTCAGCACAGTCTGAGAGAACAAGAGAGATGGCTCATAATTCATCTACTAATATGAGATATTTAATCACAAATAACTTAAGGGATGTACACACACAGTGTCTTTCTCAAAAAGACACACACACACACACCGTCTCTTGCTGACTCTTTTTTGATACACACACACACACACACACACACACACACATTCTCTTTCTCACGTAAACAGTCTCTCGCATCCTCGGCTGATGAACACACTGCCTAACACAGACTTTCTCCTTGACCTTTGACATTGACAGGAGCAGCAGAATCTGGCTTTACCTTTTCACTGTATTTTGTTGCTTTTAGTGTGTTTAGATTGTAATTTTTATATTATTTATGTATTGTCATTGCAATGGCAATGTAATGTCATTTATAATGCTTGTTTTTATTGATTTATTCTTTAATTTTTATTGTAGAGCATTTTGGTCATGAACACACACACACACACACACACACAAACACACAGTTTCTCTTCTCTCTTTTTTACACACACAAATAGTCACACATGCACAGTCTTTCTCTCTCTCACTTTCTTAAACAAATAGTCACTCACTCTTTCTCTGTTTCGTATACACATAAATAGTCACACACACACACACACACACACACACACACACACACTCTCTCTCTCTCTCTCTCTCTCTCTCTCACACACACACACACACACACACACACACACACTCTCTCTCTCTCTCTCTCTCTCACACACACACACACAATTAGTCACTCAATCACTCACTCACTCACTCACTCTTTCTGTCTCTCTCATACCCACCCCCACACACACACACACACACACACACACACACACACACAGTGGACACGCTGTGAGAACAGGAGAGATCATTACCTGCCGACAGCCAGCGATGGTTTGCGTCAGATTGTTTGAAGTCAGACTTCTCCACATGAAAGCACAACAGGAGAGAAAGAGTGACAGGCGATCATGAGCGTGACAGAGAGAAGCGTGTGAGAGAAAGAGAGAGGTTTTAGAAAAAGATTGTGATGATAGAGACACAGACAGACACGGAACAGGTAATAAGAAAAAAAAGATTCTGAGACCCATTATGAGATAAAGAGAAGGATAGATAGACGTTATGAGAGAGAGATACACATAATGAAAAAGACAGTGAGGTAGAGGTATACATTATGATAAAGATAGAGAGATCTGCATTTTGATAAAGAGTGAGTGAGACACTTTATTTTAAGAGTGAGAGATCTACATTATGACGAGTCAGAGAAAGTGTGAGTGAAAGAGGAAGGTAGAGAGAGAGAGAGAGCCTTTACCATCGAGCTGGAGGTTGAGAAGCATCTTCTCGCTGGTAAAGGGGGCATCACTGGTTCTGGTGGGTTGTGGTTGAAAGAGGCCGGTCTAGGAGGAATGGGGGGGCGGCGCTTGGGCGGGGTCTCTGAGGGTCTACCCGGGTTCGGTGTTTGAGCAGGACGTACCTAAGACACAAAAACAATCCCACAATGCACTGCTCTGAACCCGATGCCACAGGACAAATAAACAAGACACTCACAGGAGTCTTTGGTCTGGCAGGAGGGTCCGGCAGAACCGGCGTGTACAGATGAGCATCGTGCTCTTCATGACGGTGGTCCTGAGGAGAGCTGTGAGACCTCAGCATCTTCTTCACTCTGAGATCCAAACCCTCAGCACATGCTGAAGTCCACCACAGCAGAAACACAAGAGGGAATGAAGACACACATGCGCTTGCTCGCCTGAGCTCAAGAATCCCACTTCCGGAAACATCTCACTTACCACTGGTCCATCAAGACACACGACATTCCTGCTCGGATAAAGCGTGTGTGTGCAAAGGTTATGCTGGTTTAGGTGGACACGCACATTATGGTAACGAATAGCAATGGGTTTTTTTTACACGTGTTAACTTACACTTATATACGTATAAAAACACATGGTATTTATAAATGTACTGTATTAGTTGTTGTTAAAATGATATACTAGTTATATTATATTAGTTATGTAAAATGATATACAATAAAAATGTAAAAATTATACAAAATGATGCAAAAACGTAATGCCATTAAAGAATCAAAACACATTCTTTAATTAGTAAAAAGGTGTAATCTAAATATTAGTTGTTTTTATTTTTTTTTTATACAAGTTCAAGTTCATTTATATAGCGCTTTTCTTCTATATAGTCAGAGACCAACGCAAAGACGCTATGTGAAAAAGTCTTTAAAAAGAAAAATGTCAATTCTTTATATAAGTTTAAAAAAAAATTACGGTATATAGTTTTAAAAAAAATACAAGACAGAGATGGATTTACAGATGTTTAATGACATATTTCTTCAGAAAAAAAAGAAAAATATTACAAGAGCTTTTAAAAGCTCGAACTGCATGAAAGAAAAAAAGAAATGGATGATGATGTGTCTCTCTCAACACACAATAAAAGTCTTTCTAAAGCTTAGAAAAGTATTCCTCCTGGAACTTCTGGAAGTCTTTCTCGCTAAAAACAGATTTCTGCTCCGGTTTGGACTCGTGGATTTCAGGCTGATGACAGGCACGGCGTCCCACGTTCTGTTTGATGATCTGAAACGAGACGTAATATATGTGATGTACTGCGCAGATGCTCTAAAAGAGGACGAGATCAGATCCACACACCTCTGCTGCATGAGCGTTCCGCGTCTTATCGGTGCCCAGGAAATACTCCAGATTGGAGTTCAGCTGACTCTTCTTCTGCTTCTTTTTGTATTCGTCTAAGTACAAAAACAAACCATTAACAACAAAAACTGCACAAATATGACATTGTAAAATATAAATCCTAAACAGTTATAAATCTGTATATTAGCGGGTTAATGTAAACATAACACATAGGCATAATGTTTAAATGCTTATTTATAACTATGCGTTTAATAAAGAACATTGAAATAGTTTTCTATTGACACTTAACGCTATTGATTAATTATTAATTAAAGCCTAAATCTGATTGGCCCCTCTCTACAAAGCCCCTCCCTTATTTTCCGTCGCCGGAAAACCGGATTGAAATACATAGAATATTTCTCCGTGTAGATTAATTTTTGGTACAGAATCTTGTACCTAAAGCAGATTTGACTTTTTTGTCTTTGACTGTGGTGTTGTTGGTCCGTGCTGCCGAGTGTTGCCTCGAGACCCCACGACGAGCTCGCTGTTTATTAGAGACGCCCGGCTTCTTTAA
Organism: Paedocypris sp. Pulau Singkep; assembly: GCA_017309775.1. Lineage (NCBI taxonomy): Eukaryota > Metazoa > Chordata > Actinopteri > Cypriniformes > Paedocypris > Paedocypris sp. Pulau Singkep. The sequence goes on from MU204204.1 coordinate 22,004,529, forward strand.
TGCAACTTTACGAGGATCCCCGCTTTTCTTTCTGCATTTCAGTCCATCTAAAAATGGGAAAAAAAACAGAAATATTATAAAGAGTTTGAGTCTAGAGCACATGGAAAAGACAATTTCGAAGAGACATCGACGTTCTGGTCTAACACGATAGAATATTTACCTTTTTCGTTGAACAGGTCGAGTCCTCTTCGAATCACTGATGCTGACATTATTAAAGCGGCAGAGGAAAATCAATCCATATGAAAGGAGTAAGTCAATACCACGGTGTACTGGTCTATTTCTATACCACGTGATCTCGAGTCGCGGAGTGATGACGTCCGCTGCAGGTTTGGTCCGCCACGCCGGAAGCACCACATGCAGAATAAAAGGTTCCACCAAATAGTGTCAATGGTGATTTAAAAAAATTGCCTTTGCTTAAACGACAAATTGATAGCAATTACCACAATTCATACTTTTTTCTTCATAAATAATAGGAACACACGTGGTTCATATTCATACAATAAATCTATATTCAGTAGGTACACTTTTAGCAAAAACTATTTAGAAACGGTGAATATTTCAATGTAATTTAGAGAGAAATTACAAATTAAAACGTATTTTTTTTCGTTGCTCGTTAACATGACAGTTCAATTATTAGCATTTATTTATTCGTAGCAAATATCGTTTGTCCTATTCCGTTTACGGCTCATGAATATGCAAATGTTTCCCTAAAACTAACACTTGCGACAATCCATCTGATTGCAAAATATTGTTTTATTTCTGGTTGTTCGACATTTTAGGAAATGGAACCGCAAGGTCCTTTTTAACACAGTAATGTTAGAGGAAATGACACACGATTTATACAGAAGCGCGAACAAAAAAAATCACGAAGAGGCGTCTCTTCCTTCCACATATCACTCTTCTAACAAAACAACAATGAAGAGATGTAGACTGAAAGAAAAAGCCCCCGTTTTGGTATCATAACAAACAGAAGTCATTCTTGTCTCCTGTTGGGCTTAAAACTGTCATGTTTAATTAACCCTCCTATTATGATCGGGTCAAATTGGCCCGTTTTCAAAGTGTACAAAATATTTTAAAAATGCTTAAAATTCTTTTTTTCACTTTGAAACTTCTCCTGCTTGGCCTATTTGGTGTAATCATCATATAAAATATAATGGTTCAGTTCACGTATATGTAACACCACGCTACATATAACCAAGATATGGTGTGTGTGTGTGTGTGTGTGTGTGCGCGCGCGTCCATGTGTGTGTATTATGTCTCATTGTTGCGAAGAAACAAATAGCATTTGATCTTTCTGATTATTTTTAGCTTCCATTTTGTCTGAAGTGTCAAATTGAGCCGAACAATATATTTTGTTACAAATATGTGAACTAGCCAATTTTTGTTATAATAAACTCAAACAAGCAGGAGACGTTTCAAAGTGAAAGAATACCTTTGTGGGTTTTTTTTTTTAACTAAAGTTAACCAACTTGTGCTGGTTTTGTTTGGAGTGAGAATGTCCCTACTCTACCACCACCAATATGCTTATATTTTTATTACCATCTCTGCACTTCAAAATAACTTTTTAGCTCTCTTTCTCTTTCTTTCTATCACCTCGTTTCCTCCATTCGGCGTAAAGGTCGCTTCAACATCACTGTGGCTTGTAAACTTAACCTTTATCACACTCTCTCTCTTGAATGTGTGTGTGTGTGTGTGTGAGTCACGGTGAAGTCAGAGATGAGGAAGTGAAGAGTTGTGATGATAGTGAAGTTCACACTTGTATGTGTCTTCATTCTGTCTTCTGTTTTCACCTCGCTCTCTCTCTCTCTCTCTCCGTCTCTCACCAGGCTGATGGTCTTTCTTCTGAAGATCTGCTTCATCTGAGCGGTGAGTGTCATTGTGAATCTCTCACGTTGAGCGGTTGTGTGAGTGCAGAGTTCTTTCTCTCTACATCAGGTCTTCAGGTGAACGCGTGGTGAGATGAAGCTGGGTCTGCTGGGCTGGGGAACGCTGATGCTGTCACTGGTGAATTCAGCTTCGACTAGTCAAGGTCAGAGTTCATGTGCTTTTTAATTATAATTTAAACGGTTGTATCTTGTGTTATGGAATTTACGGAATAACTGTGGATTTGTTGTCTTAATTGTGATTTAGCGAAATATTTGCAAGTCATTTCCTTTCTTCTTCTGGCATATTTTGTGGGATTACAGGGCTTATATTTAAGAGTTTGGATCTGAGCTTTACATGTTATTACAGAGATTTGAGGTTACTCTGTAATAACATGTAAAGGTTGAGGTTTGTAATATTAAGTCTGAATTGTGCATCGTTTATTGCAACCAGTCTGCAACTAGAATTCTAAAAACTTGTTTGTAATTTGATATATGCATGGAATATTCTGCTATTACATGTTTTTGTAAATGTAATGTAACATAGATAGATGATATATGATAACTGGCAATTGGTTGATTAATTAACCCCGTCATCTGTTTCCACAACAATGTCACACATACAAACTTCTGTGAACTGAGTATTTTTGTTCAGTTCACAGGCATTGTGAGATTCAATACTGCATTACTTTACTGTAGCACTGCCAAAATTACATTACACTGATAATTGCGACCCACAACAGTGAAAACTTTCAGGTGTCTTTCTTTAAAGCAAAAGCCTTGTCTCATCCGCCAACAGCATCGACACGCAGAGAAATGAACAACAACCTCAGACAAGAAAAGTCGCTTTTCCTAAAATTGCCAAAACTGCTCTTCCTCCTTTCGTTTCTCAAAAAACGTTAAATAATTTGTCCGTACAAATTATCCGTGCACTTTAGTGTCATCACAAAATCCCTCTAAATCCTGACATGGCAATGCACAGCCTGGCAGAACGTAGCTCAAAATCTGATTGGTTGAAGAAAAACTATATTATAGAAACTATTCTGTAGTTAGAAACCCTGCATTTTGTGATCTGCAGGCAGAGGTGAGGCTGATATGACGTTTGCTTGGAAACGCATCGACTGGAAACGGGAAGATCAATTTTGGAATTTTGGGAAAAACATGGTTCAGGCTTTGAAGGCCCTGGCTACCCATCGTTGATGCACATATATGTTTCCTCACAGGTCTGAAGTGTCATAATAACTTTGAAAACATCGTCGCCTGTGTGTGGAACATCTCTGCCGTGCGGCTCCGTCCTGATGTCAGATGTTTCCTGCACGTCACAGTGTCGAAGTACGTACAAGAGAATCCTACAAACAGGATTTATGATGCAGGTTCACGAAACACGAAGATGAAAAGTGCAAGAATATCTCACCCAGATCAGACATCGAAACACTGACCTCAGAGATGGATTTAACTTGTGGTTTCTACTTCCTCTTCTACACAGCAGTGGAGCGAATGGACGTTCTTCTCTGCTCTGAGGTGATACATTTTGAACTTCTCTATCTGGTTGATTCCAGGACTAGAAGTTTTCCAAAGGAATCTGAGATGACTTCTGACCCGGCCCAGTCCAACATTCTCTCAGCCACGGTGGTTTATGAGGTGAGGTGAGTTGCTCCATTGGTTTCTTTGAGAGTCTGAGTGTTTCTCTCCTTATGCAGGGTGTCATGATAACTGAAAACTCCAAACTTCAGCAGAAGGTTCTCTGTGACAACCACATAATGGCCGAAATCCCTGACGTTGTGGCCAAGCACAGCGGTGAGTTGAGAAGACAAGGCTCATTCCATGTCAGTGGAGATTCTCAATCTGCAGGTGAAACGTTGCACAGAAGTGATTCAGTCGACGTGACTTGTCTCTTCTAGTTTTGACCACGATGGACATTTTATGTGGATTTTGGATGACTTGCTCTGCTACTAGCGTCCATGATGTTTTTTATTCTTGTGTGTGTGTGTGTGTGTGTGTGTGTGTGTTTACAGTGGTGAAACTAGCACCTCCCCAAGCGGTGGAAGTTCACAACTCTACTGTCTCCTGGAGATGTGAGAGTAAATACTTGGACTGGGAAACTCAGCTTGAGCTCCGGGACTTTCTCGCTGACCAGAGAGTGAGAACTTTACTGTATTTTTTTGTTCACTTTCCCTTTCCTTTTTTGAATCTTTCCCCTTCTAGTGCTGCTCGTCTTCTTTATCGGTTTCTTCCTTTTGTCTCTCTCACTCGTTCTCTGTGTTACTCTCACTCTATATTTTTTTCCCTTTCTTTCCCAGTCTCTCTCTCACTTCCTGTTTTCTCTCTCTCTCTCTTGTTCTCCCTCTAATAGTTTTCACTTTTTTTCTTTCTTTCTTTTTTCTGTTTCTTATCGCCTCTTTGTCTCTTTTTTTTCAATATTTCTAATTTCTTTTTCTCCACCCCAAACTTTCTCATTTCATTCTGTGGATATATATCACGTATTCTCTCTCTCCCTTTCCCTTTCCTCTCTTTCACTCTCACTTTCCCTCTTTAAACCAAAGGGACAACCTTTCTCTTGCAAACTTTTTTTTTCTCTTGTCTTTTTGTCCCTTTCTGTTATCAATATACTGTATAAGCATTTTTCAATTAATTCATTCTTTTATTTTCTCTCTCCCTCTCTCTTGATCACAAGATCTTAATGCTGTTATTATGCTCATGCTGTTGTTCATGCTTATGTGTAATACTCATGCTGTTGTTCTTCCTTGAGCAGACTGTGAGCATCTCAGGGAGTGTCTACCAGTTTACGATTCCACGGGAACAGCTTCACTTGCACCAGGAGTATGAGGTTCGGGTTCGAATCAAAGGCGATGTTACAGCAGCTGTGTGGAGCGACTGGAGCCACAAATACATGTGGAGGTCCGAGGTGGGAGACCTGCTGCCCACACCTTCAGCTTCTCCACTCCAGATCTTTGGGCTGGACGGAATGTCTCATCTCATCGGAGTCTCTCTCGCAACCTTGATCGTAATTGCTTTCATGACCTTGATGATTTTCGCTAAATGCACGACGGTCAAGTGGTGAGTAAAGATCAACACACTCCTCGCGAGAGTTGACCCATCACGTTGGGCTTTGTTTGTTCGTGCTGCAGGGTCTCAATAACTCGCACCGAGTACATACCAGACCCGTCCAGACTCTTCAAGAGCCCAGACGTCCAGCAGCAAGATCCTTCGGTCAGCTGCTGTCAAAATGTCGGTGGGTTTTAATCAGTGTTGGTGTTAACCTTGTGTGTGTGTTCTATCAGTCCTGGATGGGCTTACTCGACACCTACCCTGGTATGGACACAGAGGTCATCAGTCCGGTCGAGGTGGTAAAGCTTCACGACGCCCGTCACTCGCTCAGTTCAGAGAAACTGCTGGAACCGTGTGATGGAGACACCCAGTCGTCCAACTTCTCAAACTCAACCTACTTCTTGTCATCAAACGCCAGCGGATCCGGCCAATCCGAAACCGGGCATGACTCCTACGGGCCTCCGGGGGCAGTAAAGGCGCAGATTCCGACTGTACAGAATGATATCGATGTCCCTCACGCAGACGAGAACCATACGGAAACTCTGGAAAACCTTCGACGGGACACGCAGAGTCCAGACTCGGGCTTCAACGGAGCAGCTGAGGACAGTATGGAGGAGCTGGAGCTGCTCCCATCTCCTCTGGATCCCAAAGTTTTGCCGCCCTTGCCTCTGTTTCTTCACGCACCGCTACCCAGCAACCACCTCTTCACATTGTTCAACCTGACAGATCTGCAGTCCAGCTGCTATGGACCACTCAAACCCGCAGGAGATGATTACATGCCCGTGCAACTGATCAAGGATCAGTCATGAGAACTTACAGCTCCATCCACATTGGCTCGGCAGTGCCAGTGATGATCCAGGCTCCAGTGTTAAAGTCTTTGAATTTGCGTTGAACTTTTTGGAGGACTGATTCAAACCAAGTGTTGATTTCCAAGTACTTGACCAATCTTGTTGTTTTTTTTCTGTGACGTGGTGAACGTTTGGAAACTCGTGGCCTCACCCACAAGTGGCGGATTATTTTTTTGACTTGGAAAATCTAGTGTGATTTTCAGACTTTGTTTATGCACCTCGTGTGGTTCTACAGTTGAACTCTTTTTGCTTTGTTCTTTTTGCCCTCAGATAGTTGTACTTTTGTCTCTACTACAGTAACTACAGCAGTATGGTCACGACAATTCCCTGTAGATGTGTCCAAATTTGAGCTGAATTAAGAAATAAATGCAGCAAAAGTTGTTGTTGTTGTGAAAGCAAGGTGTGTTTCAGTGACGCAAGGGCGTCGCTAAGGTGAGAGCGTCGCGAGGCGTCGGATGGAGCGCAGCATCCGTCGTCACTACACCGACACAACACAACGCGCGCGCGATGGTTCCATGTGCGTGAAGCGTCCGCGAGCGTCCAGAGATATTGACCCGCTGTACTGGACTTTGAACGGGCAAACACAGCGACCAAGCGACAGATTCTCTCCCAGCACCACGAGAACAACCAAAGCTGATTGGAAACACCGTTCAAATCCAAATATATGTTCTTGAGTTGTGACTTAAAGACGAAGATGACGCTGAGGTAAGAGTTCGGTGGATGATGGAGCTCCGCAACGGGTTCCAGCCGGATCCATTTCAGGAGCCTAAAACGGTACGAGATACGCACGTGTGATTCACGCACGCACGCACGCACGCACGCACGCGCACACACACACACACACACACACACACACACACACACACACACACACAACTTGTTTGCTCCCGCAGGTGCATCGAACCGATCCGGATCCCGTCATTAAAAGCCGGTTTCCGAAATGGCTGATTGTTCTGGCGGTTGCCTTCATCGTCCTCATCCTTGCGGGATCTTCAGCTCTTCTGTGGTACTTCTTGGGTGAGAAAATGATATTTAAATGTAAATCTCAACGGTTAGTGAGATAACAGTGCGCCACAAAGAGACAGCGTTTAATCAGTCCGAAGCTACTGAATTCAATTTTCTTGGAAATCTTACTTCCCCCTCCCTCTCTCCATCTCTTCCTCACTGTCTCCATCATTTTTGATATTGTCTTGATCTTTCTCTTCTTTCTCTTCTTTTCTCTTGCATCCTCTGACACCTCTCTCACTCTTTCTTTCTCGCCTCTCTCCCTCTCTATCACCCTCTTTCACACCTTTTCTCGCCCTCTCTCTTCCTCTCTCTATCTCTCTCTCTCACTCACTTTCCTTCTCCATCTCCCTCTCTCTCTCTGTCTCTCTCTCTCTCTCTCTCTCTCTCTCTCTCTCTCTCTCTCTCTCTCTCTCTCTCTCTCTCTCTCTCTCTCTCTCTCTCTCTCTCTCTCTCTCTCTCTCTCTCTCTCTCTCTCTCTCTCTCTCTCTCTCTCTCTCTCTCTCTCTCTCTCTCTCTCTCTCTCTCTTTCTTTCTCTTTGTCTCTCTCTCACCCTTTGTCTTTCTTTATCTCTCTGTCTGTCAATTTGCTTGATTGACCTCATATTTTTTTGTCTCCATAAACTGTAGACGTGATTGGTTGAGTTGAAACTGGAATAGAGTATTGTTAATAACCCTCTCTCTCTGCCCCATCCCCCCTCTAGAGTACCGGGTTTGGGCTCTTGAGCCTCGGGTTTCTCAGCGCTACACCGGCCGAGTTCTCCTGCTGAATAAGAACTTCTCTGAGAGTCTGTCGAGTCACGAGAGCGCCGAGTTCAGACGGGAGTCCGCGGCCGTACAGAACATGGTCGGGCTGGAACTATCTTTACTGTGCAACCTTTTACTCGTTTGTATATTTGTGTCTCAATCTGTGTGTGCTGTTTAGGTCGAGAAGCTTGTGAAGTCGACGGATTTGTGTCGATATTATAATTCAACGGGAGTGTTTGCGTTCGGGTGAGTGTGTGTGTGTGTGTGTGTGTGCGCGGGTGTTTACAAGCATTTAGGTCAAAGTGGACACCACAAACGCTAGGTTTATATAGTAAATTGGGGCCCTTCCGGTACTTGTGTGGACCGTTTTCTTGGCCCCAACACTTTGATGAGGGTGAAGATGGAGTTCTAGAGTTTTAGAGTAAGGAGGCGGGGTGAGTTGGGGCGGGTCATTTGATGGTTGGAGTTAAGGGGAGGGGGGAGAGAATGCATTGTTTTGTATTCATGTCAATGTCGGGGTGTGTCTGTGTGTGTTAGAGGTGTAAAGTACTTGAGTACACTTTAGGATTTTTTGTACATTGTGTATTGTAAGTATATAATATGTATACATAAGTATCATACAATTGATTCTAAAAAAAACATACGAACACGTAAAGAAACTGAAAAAAGTTTAGATTTTGAAACTGAGCATAGTATTTGTACTTGTAGTAGTATATATACACTTGCGTGAATATATTGGGACTGCGTGTATTTAAAAGTCACTTATATTTTTGATACTCAGTACAAGTACAAAGTAGCCAAAAATACTAATAAGTAAAAAATATTTATAATATTTACAAAATATCCCAAAGTATACTCAAGTACGTTACAAGTGTGTGTGTTTGTAGAGAGGGGAGTGTGGTGGCGCACTTCTGGCTGCAGCTGTGGGTTCCGGTGAGTCACGTGACTGGGCTGGACCTGCGGCGGGTGAACGGGAGCTTGTGGAGAGAGCTGCAGCGCTGCAGTGATGCGCAGATGGTCTGCAGTGTCCAGGGTCTCCAGCTGCATCTACCCTCCTTCACTCTCACCGGTGCCTGTCAATCACCTGCACACACACCTGTCAATCACCCTGACTTCTCCCCCGCCCACACCCGTTTATTTGTGTTTTCATTTGTGTTTCCGTTTACAGAAGCCAACCACAAAGTTATAGACATTTTTCAAGCCACTTTTGGTATGACATATTTTCTTTTTGTGTTGGACGTTATAACTCAGATTTTATTGCCTTTTAATGTATTATTATTTACATTTTTTTGTCATTTATTATCATTGACACGGTTTTTGACGATTTAATTTGGCAACTGGCACATTGTGACACGGACAAGAGAAAAAAAACTACAAATGTGTTCTTATGAGTAGATTTTAAACGTGAAAAAAGATAATAATGTGCCAACACGGAATCTTTCTCTCTCTCTCTTTCTCTCTGTCTTTCTGCATACTTGTCTATCCACCCCCATTCTCTCCATCCTTTTTTCTATTCTATGTCTTCTTTTGGGCTTTTTGTTTGTCTCAGACTGTTACCGCTTCAGTGCGCTGGCGTCTGAGGAGCCGGTGGTGCTGGAGGCTCCGGACCCTCAGCGATCCTCGTGTCTGTGGCACTTGAAGGCCCCTGAGGGCTGGAGACTGGAGCTGAGAGTCGACTGGCTCCTGTCCGAGTGTCGGGACAGACTGATCATCTACGACTCGCTCACGCCCACAGACGCCCGACTCATCACCTCGTGAGCCAGACACTGTCATCTTAGAACCGCGCGCGTGTGTGTGTGTGTGTGTGTCTGACTCTCTCTCTCTCTCTCTCTCTCTCTCCCCCCCTCTTATTTTCTTGTCTATACTCTCTTTCTTTTTCACCTTTCTCTGTTTCTTATATCTATCTTGCTCTCTCTCTCTCTCTCTCTTGTCTTTACTCTCTACATTTCATCTTACCCCTGTCGTTCTCCTCATCTCTCTCTGTCTTCTCTTCTCTCCCTCTCTCTGTTTTGCTCAATTTTTTTCTCATGTCTTCACTTTCTGCTTTTTCTCTCCCCCTCCACTGTATTTCTCTTCATCTCTCCCTCTTTCCCCCTCCCCTTTCTCATTCTCTCCTGTGTTTGTTTCTCATGCCGTCACTCTCTTTTTCTTTTTAAACTCTATGACTCTTCCGCTTTCTCTCCTCTTTCTCTTCTCTTTCAACCATTCTCTTTCTTCACTTTTATTTCTCTTTCTCCTTTCTCTATTTCTTAAATCGATCTGGCCTTTTACTTTGATTTTTCTCTCTTTTCTCTCGCTAAAACTTTCTGCTGTTCTCTCTTCCTCTGCTTTCTCTCTCTCTCTTCTATCTTATTCCTCTTCTGTCTTTCACTCTCTCTCTCTTTCTCCCCCCTCTCTCTCTTCTTTTCTATCTTTCACTTCTTCTTTCTCCCTCTCTCTCCCTTTCTCTCTCTATCTCTCTCTCTCTTTCTCGCTCTCCTTCTCTATCTTTCTCTTCTCTCTCTCTCTCTCTCTCTCTCTCTCTCAGTCTGTACGGCTGCAGCAGACACGAGAAGACGGTGCAGCTCTTGTCGTCTGCTGACTGGATGACGGTGGTGTGGAAACTGGGCCTGTACAACTACAAAGATCCGTTTTCCCTGACGGCCCGGACCCGACCCAATCAGGGTGAGGATCAAGCCCCACACACCTTCTGGTCCATATTAATCATCTGGATAAGAATGTCTGATAGTTCTACTGCCTTGCAGAATGTTCCGGCAGTTTTTTGTTGGAGCGAACAGAAGGAGTTCAGGGAGTTCTACGGACCCCATTTTACCCCAGTTACTACCCCCCTGACACCAACTGCACTTGGACTTTTATTGTAACTTTTTTATTTATTTATTTATTTAAACATGTATACATAACAAATAATAACAACATAAAACCACAACATATTAATAGTAGTACAGTCATAGTTCCTTTCCAAAATACTGGTTTGAAAAGGAGTAGAAAGAAGTACAGCTTATATAGTCCCGCCCACTTTTATAATCCACTTTAACACATGAAGACTGTGTCCACAGAAACATCAAATTAACTTAGAGCCTTGATACAAAATATATCTATGACAAAAATGTGACAAAATGATTCGGCGTTTTTAATGTAGTTCGAATGAATGTCCTTTTTACATTTATGTTTGAATTGTTTTAAGTTCGTACATTGCTTTACCTCTTCCCTTAAATTATTCCACAATTTTACTCCGTTTCTAGTCAAACTGAAGCTTTTTTGGTGGTGCGTGTATATTGCACTTTTAAGTTTGACTTGCCTCTGAAACTACAGTCCACATTTCTGTCATGAAACAATTTTTGTAATCCCTCGGGCAACAATTTGTTTTAAACTTTGAGCATAAACACAATTTTAAATTCCCATAGTTTGTGCAACTTAAGAATGTGAGATTTCTGACTCGTGTGTGTGTTTATGTACCATTCTTAAAGCCCCTATTTTGTGTAGTATATTTTGCAGTATATCAAACAGACTTCGGAGAGGGAAAGTGTGTGTCTTGTGCACACGTCCTGCTCACCGTGTGTGTGTGTGTGTGTGTGTGTGTGTGTGTAGCTTCCGTCTCCAGACTTTGGCCTGACTCTTGAGTTTGAAGGCTACGAGCTGAGCCGGGCCAGCTACAGTCAGACCTGCACTCAGGGCCGATGGACCGTCCAGAACCGCAGGTCGGGTTGTCATCAGGTGTGATAGTGTGTGTGTGTGTGCGCGCGTGTGTGTGACGGGGTGATCTGATGACGTGTGTGTGTGTGTGTGTGTGTGTGTGTGTGCAGGCTGTGCGGTGCTCGAGCTCTTCACCCCTACGCTGAGAGAATCTACCTGTTGTCGTCGACTGTCACCGTCACCATGACGTCAGAGGTGTCACTCACCGGTCCCGCTCTACAGGTTCAGTTCAGCATCTTCAACCAGTCGGAGCGTAAGTAAAGATCATCTACTAACCATTACTCACTGCGTACTCTTCACTTCAGTTTCTGGTTCAACTTTAGTTTATACGTTTATTAGTTTATAACGGAGAGAATCTTCTCTTTCTCTTCCTCTCTTTTTTCTCCCCTCTCTCTCTCTTCCTTTCTCCCCCCTCTTTACCCCACCCCTCTCTCTCTCCAACTCTTTTTTCTATCTCTCTCGCTCTTTCTCTCACTCTCTCCCTTTCTCCCCTCTCTTTACCCCTCCCCTCTCTCCTCTCTCCATCTCTTGTTTCTCCTTCTCTTGCTCTTTCTCTCTCTCTCTCTCTTTTTGTCTCTCTCTCTCTCCCTTTTCCCCTTTTTTTACCCTACCCCTCTCTTTCTTTCTCTCTCTCTCCTCCTTTCTCCCCCCTCTTTACCCCTCCCCTCTCTCTCCCTCTCTCTCCATCTCTTTTTTCTCCCTCTCTTGCTCTTTCACCTCTCTTTACCCTTCCCCTCTCTCTCTTCCTTTCTCCCCTCTCTTTACTCCACCCCTCTCTTTCTCTCTCTCTCTCTCTCTCACTCTCTCTCTCTCTCTCTCTCTCTCTCTCTCTCTCTCTCTCTCTCTCTCTCTCTCTCTCTCTCTTCCTTTCTCCCCTCTTTTTTACCCCTCTCCTCTCTCTCTTTCTCTCTTCTCTCTCTCCCTTTCTCCCCTCTCTTTTACCCCTCTCCTCTCTCTCTTTCTCTCTCTCTTTCTCTCTCTCTCTCTCTCCCTTTCCCCTCTCTCTTTCTCTCTCTCTCTCCCTTTCTCCCCTCTTTCTCTTTCTCTCTCTCTTTCTCTCCTCTCTCTCTCCCTTTTCCCTCTCTCTCTCTCTCTCTCTCTCTCTCTCTCTCTCTCTCTCTCTCTCTCTCTCTCAGCATGTCCGGGGCAGGTGTTGTGCAGCACCAGTGGTTTGTGTGTGCCAGCGTGTGATGGTATTGTCGATTGCCCCAGTGGACTAGATGAAAGAAACTGTGGTAATTACACGTTTATTTCCACTTCTGGGGATTTCGGGGAGGAAGTTTAAATGTCACAGGCAGCGAGTGTGTGTGGGTGTGTGAGAGACGTCTCTTGCCCAGCCACACATAAGGAGTCATTCGTTAACTTCTGAGAAATGTTTTGGTGTGTGTGTGTGTGTGTGCGCAGTGTGTGTTGCTCAGTTCCAGTGTTCCGAGGACAGTCGCTGTGTTGACTACTACAAAGTGTGTGACCAGCATCTGGACTGCAGCGAGGGCAGTGATGAGCAAAACTGCACACATGGTAACACACACACACACACACACACACACATTTACTACTACTCCACTTCTGGGTCACGGGGAGCTGGTGTCTACCTCAGCCACTCTGGGCCGAGCATTCACGCACACACGCATAAACACACTCCTAAAACATGTGTCCGCAGGCGTAGCGTGTTCTCACGTGACGTATGTGTGCGAAGATGGAACATGTCTGAAGAAACCAAACCCAGAATGTGATTTTATCACAGACTGTCCAGATGAATCAGATGAGAAAAACTGTGGTGAGAAAGACAGTGTGTGTGTGTGTGTCAGGAGTGATGATGTTGATTCCCGTTCCTTTTTTTTCGTAGACTGTGGCCTGAGGCTGTTCAGCAGTCGTGTGGTGGGCGGGACTAATGCAGCAGAGGGGGAGTGGCCATGGCAGGCCAGCCTGCAAATCAGTGGGCGGCACGTGTGTGGGGGGGCGTTAGTGTCCGCCCAGTGGGTGGTGTCTGCAGCTCACTGTTTCTATGACGACAGGTAACTCTCACATCCGTGTTACGTTTGATCCGAATTCTCACGTTCCTAAACTATCTGCTCTTTCTCTTTTCCTCTCCGTCTGTTTTGTCCGTCTCAATCTTTGTGCTACCGCTCCTCTCAGGCTGTTTAATCCGACAGTGTGGACGGTGTACCTGGGAAAGCTGCGTCTCTCCGGCAACAGTCAGACGGAGGAAGTGGCGCGTGTCTCTCAGATCCACCTGCATCATTACTACGAGGACGAGACGCACGACTACGACGTGGCACTGCTGCGTCTGGTGCGGCCAGTGTGGGCGGGAACCCTGGCTCGTCCCGTCTGCTTGCCTCCGCCCACACACAGACTGGAGGCGGAGCTTCTGTGCTGGGTGACGGGCTGGGGAGCGCTGAGAGAGGGAGGTGGGTGCTCGTCATCAGGCTCGAGGTGGCAACAATGTTTTATCCGAACCAAATGTCAGATTTTATTCACAAAATAAGTCACGTTTAGCTCTGTAGCTCCTAAACCCTTTGTAGTACAGTCAAGTTTTTATACAGTTAGAATATTTATTTAAAATTTTTGCGTATTTTTCTGTTTTTGATTTTCTTGTATTTTGGGAAAAGATGGAGCTAAATAGACCACATTTAACTCCTTGTCACGTACAAACTTGGCCATTAAAGTTGATTTTGTTGTCAACAGGTCAGAATAATCAAAGCATATATTATATATCATTTGCTACTAACTCGTGACCACTTTGCACTATTTTCTACAGCGTTTAAACTAGTTTGGGTATTTACAAACGATCAAAATAATCACAGTGTCTTATGTTAAGTCTCCTACCATAAATTGAGCACAGATTGGTTTTTAAATCTAGAGTAATCTCATTGTGAACTTTGCAACACTACAAAAAAAAGTGTGAACCCTGCTTTCATCACCTGGTCAGGTGGCGTCAGCGACGTCCTACAGAAGGTGGATGTCCGGCTGGTCAGCGAAGACGCCTGTGTCCGTTCCTATGGTTACCTCATCACTCCCAGAATGCTCTGCGCTGGGTATCGCAGCGGGGGCAAGGACGCCTGTCAGGTGAGGCGTGCGCTCCGCCCTCGCGCTGGGACGCTGTGACGAGCCGTGTGACCCCGCAGGGCGACTCCGGGGGGCCGCTGGTGTGTCAGGAGCCGTCCGGGCGCTGGTTCCTGGCTGGGGTGGTGAGTTGGGGCAGAGGCTGTGGGCGAGCTGATTATTATGGGGTGTACACACGGGTCACCAAACTCACAGGCTGGATCAAAAGTCTCATGTCCAGCTGAGAGGTCAGAGGTCACTTGACCCCTCTGAGCGACTGTTTCAGTAGCAGCAACTGTTACGTCTGCGTTTCCAGTTCTGGTGTTTCTATGGCGTATGTTTTAAAGCTTCGACAAATATACCAATCTAGTTCTTCCTCGTCTCAACCGTCTCTTAGCATTTCTCTGATTCAAAGGTAAACGTGCAGATGATTTCCTGAAACGAAACAGAACGAGGTTTCACAATGACTTCCAGCTTGAGCCTCCGAGGTCTAGATTCTCTCAGGTTTGACCAGATCGCACGTCACCGCTTTCAGTTCCGGTTTCAGACACAGATCTGTCACAGATGAGGAAGAGCACTCGACGCCGCCAACGATTCCTAATGCTGGAAAATAAACCAAACCTTTCGCTGTTTATCCAGCTAATGCCATACATCCTTGCCAGAGTAAAATGATCCACAGAACCGCGAGATCACACACTAGGTTTCACACTGATTTCACTTCAAAAGACGAGTCGTGCGATGAGGGGATGAAGAAATTATACTCGATTTTCCACCTGATGTCCGAGAGCATTTCTATGACTGTACATACAAATCTGCAAGAAATAAATGGAACTGTGAGAAGCGAGGTTTAAATATCACTTTTATTCACATGGTCAGCATCACGCATGTGACCCGCAAAACCAGAACGGGACCAGAGAGTTAGGGGCGAGAGAGGTGCAGTGACTCTGAGGAGAGAGAGTGAGAGAGATGATGAGAATGAGACAGGTCGAGTGAGAGAGCAAATCAGGGGAGAGAGAGAGAGAGAGACAGAAGGACACAGTAACTCTGAAGAGAGGGGAAAAGAGAGAGAGATAGTAGAAGGGCAGACTGACTGAGGAAAGACAGAGAGAGAAAGAAAGAGAAAGAAAGAGAGAGAGAGAGAGAGAGAGAGAGAGAGAGAGAGAGAG
>MU204204.1:22023103-22046844 GCA_017309775.1 Paedocypris sp. Pulau Singkep
TGATGAGAATGAGACAGGTCGAGTGAGAGAGCAAATCAGGGGAGAGAGAGAGAGAGAGACAGAAGGACACAGTAACTCTGAAGAGAGGGGAAAAGAGAGAGAGATAGTAGAAGGGCAGACTGACTGAGGAAAGACAGAGAGAGAAAGAAAGAGAAAGAAAGAGAGAGAGAGAGAGAGAGAGAGAGAGAGAGAGAGAGAGTGAGAGAGACAGTGAGAGAAAGAGAGCGACAGTGAGAGGGAGAGAGTGAAAGAAAGAGAGAGACAGTGAAAGAAAGAGAGACAGTGAGAGAGAGACAGTGAGAGACAGAAAGAGAGAGACAGTGAGAAGGAGAGAGAGAAACAGTGAGAGAGAGAAAGAAAGAGAGAGACAGTGAGAAGGAGAGAGAGAAACAGTGAGAGAGAGAAAGAAAGAGAGAGACAGTGAGAGAGAGAAAGAGAGAGACAGTGAAAGAAAGAGAGACAGTGAGAGACAGAAAGAGAGAGAGAGAGTGAAAGAGTGAAAGAAAGAAAGAGAGAGACAGTGATAGAAAGAAAGAGAGAGACACTAAGAGAGAGAGAGGTGATTGTTGTTTCTTCAGTGCATTGTAGAGATTCTGCAGTCGCATCGTTGTGGAACGACACAATGACACACAAAGACACAAAGGAAAACACAAACTGTTCATATATTAAAGCAACTTCATGTCATAAATTACAGTGTGAAATGATGAACTCAGAGCAGATATGAAGCCGACATGGAGAGCGTGAGACGCCTGAGGGAGTGAGACACGTGTCGTGTTCCAAACGCTCCAAATGTTAGAGAAGAAAACAACGACATTTCATTTAAGGTCAACGGAGTAGCTTATATCTGTGGGCGGGGCTTCAGATATGACGTGGATTGTGGGCATGGCTAACTCTGAGAGGACTCCGCCCACCCAGACCTGACGTCCCTTTATCACAGACGCTCGTTCATTACATAAATTACATAAATAAAGCAACACGACACAAAGTAAAACCGCAACGTGCCCGAAGCAGAGGGATGACTCTTTACCCAGAGAGAGAGAGAGAGAGAGAGAGAGAGAGAGAGAGTGTGTGAAAAAGAGCACGAGTGTAAGAATGACAATCAGAAAGTGTGTGTATTAGAGAGAGTCAGAGTGTGTGTGTGTGTGTGTGTGTGTGTGTGTGTGTGAGAGACAGTGACTGACTGATAGAAATAAAAAGAGATAGAGAGTGTGTGTGTGTGTGTGTGGCGGGGTTGAATAAGAGAGTGTTTGTTTGAGAGAAGAATGACAGACAGAGAGAGATAGTTGACACACGCCCTCTCTTGCTCGCTCACACACACACACACACACACACAGAGCTGAAACATGTTTCTCGTGTTATGAAACGCACAATGACTCAGTTCAGTTTTCTAACATAAATGACACAAGCTGCAAAACATATCTGGATTTGTGCAATGAGGGTTTTTCCACCCTGAAGTGTGTGTGAACCATTGAAACTCAGTTTGACACACACACACACACACACACACACACACACACACACTTCACACTTTTCTCTCTTCTTAAAATTTTCACACACACACATTATCTTCTTACACACACACAAACACACTTTCTTGGATACACATTTCTCTCTCTCTCTCTCTGAATTCACACACACACACACACACACACACGTACATACTGTTTTGGACACATGTTTCTCTCTCTGCTTACACACACACACAGACCCCTCCACTTTCTCTGACACACACTTCTTACTCTCTCTCAGTTTACACACGCATTCTCGGGCACACATTTCTCTCTTCTCAGACACACACACACTTTCTCAGACAAACATTCCCTCTCTCTCTTCTCTCTCACACACACACACACACAGAGATGTAAAAGTGACACTGGCGTCTGAGAGTGACAGACAGAGCGCTGCAAACACGCAGACGTCAGGTCCTGGGCGGGGCCGGGGGCGGGGCTCGGGGGCTGTAGGGGTTCTCTAACAGGTAGCGGTACTGGCGGTAGTGCTGCAGCATGTAGCGCGGCGCGTACATGTGCTCTTTGGGGTCCGAGGGCGGGTACTCCTGCACGGAGCCGTCGAACCAGCCGCCGGTGCGGATCAGCTGGCGGATGTAGTTCAGGTCGCGCTTGTCCTCGTAGTCGCCCCAGCGCGGGAAGTCTCCGTTCTGGGCCGACACCAGCTTGAAGTGGATGCCCTCGGGCGTGAAGCACCAGGAGCAGTGCCAGCCGGCGAAGTGGAAGGGGCTTCCCAGAGACCACTGCACCAGGATGTGGCCCGTGTCGTTCTCGTACTTGCGGAAGCCCGGCATGGTGTAGTACTCGCGGCGGCGCAGGCGGATGCCGTCGTTGTCGTAGACGTCCCGCAGCATCCCGGCGGTGCAGCCCGACACCACCTCCAGCGAGCCCAGCTGCTTCCAGAAGAAGCCGTACAGGGACTTGCGCATGTGGATGGCGAAGGGCTCGGTCCAGCCGTCGAACAGCTTGAGGAAGAGCACGCCCTCCCGCGCCGGGATCTCGTCCGCGTCGTTGATGAGGAACACGTCGTCCGGCCGCAGCCCCCTCACGCGGGACATCCCGTCGCGGGTCAGGAAGGTGCGCAGGTAGTCGTCGGCGATCCAGCCGTCCTGCCGCCCGCCCTCGGGGAAGTGGTCCAGAAAGACGTAGAGGATCTTGTGGCGCACGTAGTCGTAGGTGCCGTTGAGCAGCAGGCGCAGGAAGCCCAGGGGCCGCCGCTCGCCGTACGCCGTGAAGTTGGACTCGCACACCAGGAACAGGTCGACGGCGCCGTCCAGCTCGCGGAAGCGCACGTGCAGCAGGTCGAACTCGTGGTTGACGTTGATGGCGTTGACGACGCGGCGGGGCGTGGGGCGGGGCGTGAGGCGCTCTTTGGTGGGGAGGTTGGAGTGGTAGACCATGGTGGGCACCCCGCAGTACGGCCCGTGCCAGCCGGGGCGGCACACGCACTTCACCAGCCGACGCCCGCGCTTGGGCTTGGCCTCCTCTGTGGAGCGGGCGGAGCCTCTGGTCTGCAGGACGTTGCGCCGGCCGGCGGCGCTGGGGCGGGCTCGCGGGGGCTCGTCCCGGGACTCGGTGCCGTGGCGGAAGCACAGCGCTCCGGCGCGGGTGCGGGTGAAGTAGGGGCTGGGGTCGTCCTGCAGGGCGTGGCTGCGGAGGTGGAGGTCGCCCAGGGCCTCGGGCGGGTCCGGGGTGAAGGGGTGGGGCTTCTCGCGCTCCGGGATCAGCTTCTGGACGCTGGTGACGACTGAACTCCTGCTCAGGACCTGAGCGCACAACAACAACAACAACAACACGTCACACACAACTCATTCAGATGTTTGACACCTCAACGGATTAGACATTTCTAGCAGTTGGAGAAAAGTTTCAGATCAAGCCAGTTATAAATCTGTTTTAGATTATTAAAACATTATTACAAATATTATTAATAAATCATTCTTTTCTTTTCCAAGAATTTTTCTATTCTTAGCTTGAATAGAAACAATAAATATTGTGGTAAAAACAACATTATTATTTAGATTATTATTATTTATATATATATTTTTTTATATATATATTTAGTTATAATAAGCAATATTCTGAATTAAAGTTTTAATGTTACACAATTGTAAGATAATGAATGAGTGAAAGAGGTAATGAATGAATGAGACAGATAATGAGTGAGTGAGTGAAAGTGAGAGAGGTAATGAATGAGGGAACTATAGGTGATAATGAATGAGTGAAAGTGAGAGGTAATGAATGAGTGAACGTGAGAGATAATGAATGAGTGAACATGAGAGATAATCAATGAGTGAAAGTGAGAGGTAATGAATGAATGAAAGAGACTGATAATGAGTGAGTGAAAGAGAGATGAATAATGAATGAGTGAAAGTGAGAGGTAATGAATGAGTGGAAATGAGAGGTAATGAATGAGTGAAAGTGAGAGGTAATGCATGAGTGAACATGAGAGAGAAAAGGAATGAGTGAGAGTTAATGAATGAGTGAAAGTGAGAGAGATAATGAATGAGTGAAAGTGGGAAAGGCAATACATGAGTGAAAGTGAGAGAGACTAGAATAAGGGCGAGAGTCACTGACTCACAGAAAGAGAAAGAGAGTAAAAGAGTGAGATGGTGAAAGTCAATAAGTTAGTTAATATGGCCACTAGGGGCACGTGTGTTGCGGTGTTCTGCTCAAAGACGTGTGTGAAATCCTCCGGGCAGAGAATTCGAACCTACAACAACAGGGTTGCAGGTCCAACTCCCCACCTCTAGGCCACCACTGCCCCCTAGTGTTTGAAATAAGTGAGACAGTTAGAGAAGGAGTGAAAGTGTGAGGCACTGACACTGAACAAAAAAAACGTAAAACGAAACGTAAAAGGTACAGTGAGCGAGTGAGTGAACAGAAGAAAGTTAATGAATGAGTGATAGAGAGTAAACAAATGATTGAGGGAAACAGAGCGTTAGTAAAAGTGAGAGTGAGAGAGAGAGAGAGAGAGAGTTGGTGAATGAGTCACTGTGAGAGTTAATAAATTAGTGAACAGATAATGTTCACAAAGGAGTAGAAGTGAGAGATAGCAGGTAACAGAGTGAAAGTGAGATGAAAGGTGAGATTAAGTTCGTAAAGGTGAGATAGTAAACGAGTGAAAGTGAGAGAGCTGCAACCAAACTCCGATCGCCCTTTAATCGACACTAAAGGTTAAAATGTCAAAGTTAAAGCTGTGCTTGTTTCCTGCCAAGATCAAGTAGGTTCGATCTACTTTACACAGTGGTGTGAAGTATTTTAGTAGATGAACTTTGATAGAAAAAAAAGAGTATTTTTGGCTACTTTGTACTTGTGCCTACAATATAGTTTACTCTCTAATTGACTACATTTGGGATTGAGTGTCTCTTTACTCCACTACATTTGAATGGACACTTACAGTGACTCGTTACATTGTGATTGTGCGCGACAAGTCGGCATCTTTTTCTACCTCGGCTCGTTTCTTGGTTTGATGAGCATGTTATCGCCATCTGCAGGATGCTGAAGGTACTGGATGCTGATTATCTGCTAAATCACGGGAATTAGCGTTTGCACATTTAAGTTTGACTGAGATTGACTTTTTCTTCTTTTTTATCCATTTCGTTCTGCCATTTCGAAACACTGAGGTGTTGCATTTCATTTCCATATTGGGAAATTAAAATAACACGGAGAGAGTTTCTTGTTATTCACATTTCTTGGTGTTTTTAAGCCTAAATTCAGTACGGGTGAAATACTTTAAGTCCTTTTAAAATCGGATACGTTGCGACTTTTACTCAAGTCTTCTTGGCATTGTTGACCTCTACTGGAGTATTTTTACAGTAAGGTAATTTTACTCAAGTATGGTTTTCTGGTACATTTTACACCTCTGCACTCACTAGAGCTTTCTCTCGCTCATTAACGAGTGAGTGAGTGAGTGAGGGTGAGTAAGTGAGTAAATGAGTACAAAGTGATGAATAAATGAAAGAGAGCGTTGGTGAATGAGAGAGAGAGTGACAGAAGTGTGTGTGTGTTGTACCTCAGTGGGGTTGTAGTGTCTCCTCCACAGGGCCGGAGCCTCAGAGTCGGGACTGGACCCCTGGATCTGCGGGGCGGCGCTGGAGCCCCCCGACTCTTTCCAGAAGAATCCGCTGACCATGATGAAGGAGCGGATGTTGGGGTACGGCGCCGAGAACTCACGCAGCACCGACACGTAGTGCAGAGCCTTGTAGTAGTGCAGGAAGGAGATGACACACAACCCCACCGTGCAGATCAGAAACACCCTGTGACGCCGCATCCTCATCCTGTCACACACACACACACTGTTTTATTCCTCTTTAAGAACGAGAATGTGTGTGTGTGTGTGTGTGTGTGTCTATTACGCTCTTGTTTTTCTTCGAGAGAAAATATGGCGGGGTCACATGAGGACACAGGGTCTTTCTCTCTCTCTCTCTCCATCACTTACTGTCTCGCTCGGTCTCTCACACTTTTTCGGTCTCTTCATTTCTAACTTTCTTTCTCTCAATCTCTCTTCGTGTTACACTCTTTCGTTCAATCTCATTCTTTGTTTCTATCACTCTCCGTCTCACTGACTCCTTTGTCTTCTCTTCTCGTTTGTCCCTCTCAATTTATGCTATCTGTAACATTCTTTCCGTCTCCCACTCTGTCTGTCCGTTCTCTCCATCTCACTATCTATCTTTATACTGTACTATTTGTCTATCTACATAGGTATATGTCTGTTTGTCTATCTATCCATCCATATATACCCTATCCTGTCAATCTGTCAATCCATCTATATCCTTACCATCAATACACTATCTATCTATCTGTCTGTCTATCTATCTATCTATCTATCTGTCTATCTATCTATCTATCTATCTGTCTATCTATCTATCTGTCTATCTATCTATCTATCTCACACACAGACAGACAGTTGCTTCACAAAGTTCATGATAACGTTTATACACCAACACAAACATTGAGAGAGATGGGTCACATCACAGCTGAACACACAACACACACTCCCAACCCAATGTAAACAAGCACACTTACTCCCAAACTCAGCATAAACACACACACACACACAAACTTACCCCTTAACTCAAACTAAACATCCGGGAACACACACAACACACACTTTTCCTACCAAACTCGTGATCAACACACACACACACACACACACACACAATTCTGACTCAGGTGTGTGTTAGTGCTGACACACTGATCTGCTTCTAAACGTCTCTCGTCTGCAGAAAACAGAATGTGTTTCACGACGAACTTCATTTCTGTGAAGAGCGTTTCAGCGAAAACAATCTGATCCAGGAGCTGATGAACAACACTGCCTCTGTGCGTGCGTGTGCGTGTGTGTGTGTGTGTGTGTGTGTGTGTTAGGTGTCAGATGTGGTTTCAGATTCTCTTCATACTGTGACTCTTCTGTTCACTCAAACATGCACTGGACTGATACACTACTCCACAGTAAACACACACATACACACACACACACACACACACACACACACACACACACGCCAGTAAGATTGGGGAAATCACAGCAACATCAAAATTCCTGCCTCTTTTCGCCACATATCCCTGCACGTCTGTGGTGTAGACTTCCAAGTGCTTCTAGTTAAGACCCCACTAACTAGTCCTCAAGTGGCGCTGACGTTTGGCTTCTCACATTGACACAAACAAACAGTGGACGTTTGGATTCTGTCACCGTCTTGCCATAGGACAACCCCCCCGCAAGAGGAAGTGAGTGGAACATTCCAGCGGACTTGCTCGCGCACACACACATTCAGAGGTCAAACACAGGTCAGAACCATCTGGCTGCCAAGGGGGGTGGTGGCTCTGAACACGCTGTAATCTAACACCGACACACCCGTGTGTGTGTGTGTGTGTGTGCGTGTGTGTGTGTGAAGGTGACAGATCTGCTGCGTCCACGAAACTTTTACATGGATTTAGTTTTGATTCAAAAAGTTGAGCTATTTTTACTCCAGCATTGTTCGGATGCCTGAGGTCGTGGCATCTTCTCACTCAACAACACACGGAATCAGATTCAGTCCGGTTCAGCGAAACCCGAACACCTGCTGAACTCGTCCAGAACGCGCTTCCCTTCAGTCCAGATCACAGTTTAACTCCATCGCAACATCTGCATTGATCTCAGGCAGATCAACCTCATTTAAAACGAAAACCCCTCCTGGAACTGGATTCCGCGCGTTTCACACGGTTCCGGAGTCACGTCGGATCGAGACGCGGATCCGGACAGCGGTCTCATTAGCATATTTAAATGTGACGCGTGACGTCAGCGCGAGTTGTAAAGAGGCCGTTTCGGTTTGACAGCAGATCCGCAATGACAAAACAGACACCGAGTCCCGCCAGATGTGAAGAGAAAACACATCAGCGCGACCACCATCCTCATCCTCATCCTCAGTGACCCCCTCCTCCCCCCAGAAAACCAGTAATATCAGAGATTGGCGCGCGTCTCACCCATCGCCTGGCGCCGTTCTAGATGCTCATTGCGGATGGAGGCGCAGCGCTCGGTCAGGGTGGAGGTGAGCGGGAGAGGAAGGCGGCTTTTGTTCGCATCGGAGCGGCTGGATCGCTCGCCAAGGGCGGATGATGCTTCACTGACGCTCCGGCGGTGACGCGCGCACATCACGCTCGCCCGCGCGCGACTCCATCGTGCCGCCGACCAAAGAGCGAATCCAGCGGGGGCGTGTGGCGCGGTTCCGCCGCTCTCCTCCTCGCTTGTTTTGAGACGGAGTGTCTCCGCTTCTGCTGCAGCTGCTGCTTCTTCTTCCCTCCCCGCCCGTCTGTGTGTCTGTGTGTGTGTTTTCTGCTGGAGTGACGCTCTTCCGCCCAGCGCCGATCGGTGTGTCTGTACCGGGGGCGCAGAGACCCGCAGCTCCGCCCTCTGGAGAGAGAGCGCGCGCGCGCGCGCGAGAGAGAGAAAGAGATATAGAGTACAATTAAAAAAAAAAAAATAAAGTAAAAGAGTAAAAAGTCTGAAAAAAATGCATTGATCATTATAAATAAAAAGTAAAATAAAATAAAAATAAAAAGAATTGTACTCCTGAAATTCTTGATCTGTGTTTTGTTGTTGTCTCTGTTATTTCTTGTTGTTGGTTGTAAAGCTGATTCAGTTAAATTTAAAACGGTGTAAGTGGATAGGCAACTATAAGCGATGCTTCAGCCTATTCCTTTGCTGGACGGAATGTCTATTGATGGATTTTGGACCAAACAATAAATTGAATTGAATTGAAAATCAGAGTGAAAGAGAGTAAGTGTGTCACTCTCTCTCACACGCACGCACACACACACACACACACACACACACACACGCACACACACACACACACACACACTGTCTCTCTCTCTCTCTCACTGTGTGTGTGTGTGAGAGAGACAGAAACGTGAACAGGGAACGAGGAAGTTTGACTGAAGCGACCTTTGATTCACCATAAAATATTACAAGGGTCAGTAATGAATGATGCATTTATTGCCAGTGAACAGTAATAGCTTATATATTGGTATATCATGCCAGTAAGAAACAGCTTATATACATACATTGTTTTTTATAAAATATATCGTTTTTTCTATTTTTGTAATTTGATACGTGATTATAGTGACTGTGACGTCATTGCACTCAGCCTGACATTTATATCTTGATTTCAGTATTTATTAGTTACTATAACAATTAAGTCCAGTTGTGTCTTTCTCGCTTCACTATGAATCAGATATGCAGTGTGCTGTGCTCAAAAACATAAAGACAATGCATTTTTATGTTCATTCGCTAATCACGTGTCTCAAAATTTGATGCGATGTACTGAAATAAAGCAGTACAAGTTCATATATTGACCACAATAAGGAGAGAACATAGCTTTTGGATCAAATTAGACTTATGGAAATATGAGCTTGAAAAGAGGAGACGTACCGTGTGTATCGTCTTGAGTTTCCAATTTCAATGATATAAGGAACTCCAAGGTTTACGACTTACAGAGATTTAGCCTTTTCTTTGGCCTTGAAAACCATTATAATCTCTGTTATTTTTTTTTTTTTCTAATCTATCCTTGAATTCTGGGAGTAGTTATGTTCTAAAGCATCCCTGGAAATAAAATCGGTGTTAAAATTTTGTTAAATGTGTTAAAAAAAAGTCAAAAATAAAAATTATTCGCAATTGGACAAAATAATGCTGCTAAGTTCCATGTTGAACAGGATAAATTTAAACAGAAAAGATCAGTTGATGGTTGATAAACAAACATCCACTGTGTGTGTGCGTGAAGAAAGAAGAATGAGACAGTGAGAGTGAAAGATTGAGAGAGTTGGAAAAACAGTAAGAGAAGAGAGAGCGAAAGTGAGAGAAAGAGTGAAAGACTGGAGAGCGAGAGAGAAAAGGAGACAACGCAAGAGGGAAAAAATGAGGCTCAAGAGAAAGAGTGAGAGAGATAGAGATAGAACGAGTGACTGAGAGTGTGAGAAAGAGAGAGAGAGAAAGAGAGAGAGAGTTGAAGCTCAAACAGCTTTTAAACTGCTAAAAATAAAAGCATAAGCAGCTTTATGTTTGATGTTGTTGACACATTAGACGCCATAAACAGCAATAAAGATGGTGGAGGCGCTGGAACTAAACCCACCAGACGGACGGACGGAGAGAAAGAGAGAAAGAAAGAGAGAGTCAGACGTTTAGTGAGCAGGTTTAGAGTTTTAATCATCGGTGCAACATTGTTTCAATGTCACATCACAGCTTGACCTGCAATGTTCACAATATTTACAAAACCGCTGTTCAGGACATCTTCAAACGCAACGCAACGCAACCGAAAGAGAAGAAGTGATGGAGCTCAACAAACTAATGCTAACAGCCACACGGACGCTATCGCCGAGCGAGGACAGCCGTGACATCACAGCGCCAGGCAGACGCCAGCCGAGAGAGAGACACACACACACACACACACACACACACACACACACACACACACACACAGAAGAAGAAGAAATAAACCAACCGCGGGGACAAAAAAGAAGAGAAAAAAAAAAGTGTAACACTGACATCACCAATGGAAAATGTTTTTGGGTTTGAACGGTGGAACGAGACAGTGGACTTCACCAGCACACACACACACACACACCACACAGACAGTGAAAAGCCGCACGTGAGAGAGTGTGTGTGTGTGTGTGTGTGTGTGTGTGTGTGTGTGTGTGTGTGTGTGTGTGTGTGATCAGGGCCTGCACAGATCAAGAGTGTAAATCACATCACTACCGCGGTCGGTTGGGAATATATTGCACTTATTCTTGTAGTGAAATGTGGGTTGGCGCCGTTTCTGAGCTTCCCACTGGTGTGGAAGAGTAAAAACGAGGCATTTTTATTGCCAAATTAAAGCCATTGGGGGAAAGAAAGAAAAAACTTCCGAAAACAGGAAATGAAGGGGAAGGTGTTGCGTAATACTTTCTGAAGAACAGCGAGGAACGAGAGGAACGAGAGGTGTGTGTTAGTGTTCAGTGCTGGAAGACCTGGAGCCGGGCACACAGCTGGTGAAGTCCACCACACACACACACACACACACACACGCACACACACACACACACACACACACACACACGCACACACGCACACACGCGCGAGGTTGGCGGAGAAACGTCTGTGTTCTGAAGATAAAGTGTGCATTGAGTCGGCTCGTACAGGTCTTCATCCTACAGTATTTACACTCTTTTACCAGGAAATTTCAGTATTGTCTATATTTACATTGAGGAGATATCAGAAATATTTGGACTGCTTGTGTTTTTCTTTTTAAATGTAGTATTTTTTATACTTTTTTTCCCTCGCACGCTAGAAAAAGAAAATAGCTATTCAGCAAGTGTTCACTGTCTTTCCTAATTGGCTGATCCAGCACCTGTGAGTCGCTGCGGAGGCGGAGCCATGATGAGCCTTCCTGCTCGGGTGTAGCACCACGATCAGAGGAGAGAGAGAGAGAGAGAGAGAGAGAGGAAACGCTGCTGATCACTGATGTTATCTGGAGATTTTCCTCCTCTTGGGTTTGGGCAGTTTGACTTGACGATCCTGATGTACCTGCGGATGGACAGACAGAAGCATCAATGCACCCGCTCCATCATCATCATCATCATCATCATCATGACCAGTCACGTGACACTCACGGTAGCGGACATTTTGTCCAGTTCACTCATGGCCTCATGAAGAGCAGCTTCTAAATGATGATTCAGTTTTCCTGCCCTGCAATAGAAACATGACGACGCATCAAAACCATTCCAGAAACAATCACAAATAACACCGCAAGCAGCAACATCACGGCGCAACACTGCCACCAAGAGGTGATGAAAAGCATTGCAAGACACCGTAAACGTCCAGGTTTTGACCTCTATTGACCTCAAGGTGGCGCTAAAGCTTTTCCCTCCAACAATTTCACAGATCGAAAGTTCTAGAGGACGAAAAGCACGTGGTTCTGGAAAAGCCCGGCCACTCACTTCCGGTTGCTTCTGACTCGCTCCAGCGCCTGGAGATCTTGCGTTAGTGTTTTCAGCTGCTCGGGTTCCACCTTAAAAGAGCAAAAGAAAGCCAGGATGAAAAGCCAGCGGCGAGCGGGTCACGTGACAGCGCCTCACCTCGGCCTGATCGCACAGCTGCATGCTGGGATTGTGGGCGTGCTCCTCTCCCATCAGCTTGTTGGGCCAGGGCGGGAAGCCTTTAATGGGCCAAACCAGCTCCCCCATGTTGAAGGGCCTGGGCCTGTAGTGCAGCAGGTCGGAGGTGGGCGACTCAGGGTGGCGCAGCTCCTCCTCACTGCTGAGACTCTTGGTGTCGGAGGGACTGGGTGCGCAGTGCCCGTTAAAGTGCCCGTTGTAATGCGTGTAGTCTTTCATCAGCTCCAGGCTGGTGGAGGAGCCGGGGGACTGGTCGTCGCCGTAGCGGGTCAGCGTGCCGTTGAGCGCGGGCACGCGTTGGTTGAAGCGCAGAGCTCCGCCCTCGTCCAGCTCGCTGAGGGGCTCCGCCGCCGCGCTTCTGCGTTCTCCGCGGCTGCTGTGGACCTGGGCGGAGCACTCCAGATACTCCTCCCCTCTCCAGCTCACACGGCCAGACTCCTCCCACTGCGGCCGGGGGGTGGAGGCGGAGGGGGAGCAGAAGTAATCCGCTGGGTGGGTGGTGGCGTGGTGGGGCGGCTGAGGGCGGCAGCGCTGGTTCTGGTGGGCGGAGTCGGTGCCCTCGGAGCTGCGTGGCGCGTGGATGGCGGCGTTGGGTGGGCAGAGGGGCTGGCCGACGGAGGCGGTGAAGGCACTCATGGCGCTGAGCGCGGGGGCGGGGCTGGCTTGTGTGCCACCGCTCACCCCGCAGCTGATGGTCACATGGGCACCTTTGCCCGCAGCGTCCACCGGCCCTCTGTAAATGGCGTCCACAGACTCCAGCGAACTCTGACCTGCGGGGGCTCGTGGCACAGAGACGTCGCCCGGACCGTCTTGGAACAGGCCCGCGTCCTCAGGGTGTGGCATGACGCAGTGCTGCGGCCCGTCCGGTCTGAAGCCCTGTGGGACGGACACAGAAGGCTCCAGTTCAAATACAGCCGCAGACAGTGATGTCGGGGTTTCATCTGTGTGTAATGTGGTTGGTGTGTATACTCTTACACCTGAAGAAACCATTGTCGTGTGTTCTAAAATTACTAAAAAAATGTGTAAAATACTAAAAAATAATTTTTATTGAATATGAATACTGTATTAACGCAAATATAAGCACCACCCAGATTTTTCAGACACAAAATTAAAATTCTATATACCGTACTGTATATTCTATTGGCGAACATAAGCGCCTCCTTACTTTCTTGCTTTTCTGACTTTCCAGGAACCAAAAATTCTGGCAAAATAATACTCTTAGTAATACTTTTTTAACTTCTAACAAACCAAAATTGTGAAACATTAACTTGAATAATAGATCAAAATTAGAACGTTAAATATTATTTCTAAATGTAGTAAAGTATATCTCCAGTAAGGGAATATACTATACATGCATATTATGTGTGTCAATATATAGGCATATTCCTGCTGTAGGTGGCAGATAGACAGTGTTCAGACAGACAGACAGACAGACAGACAGACAGTGTTCAGACAGACAAACAGACAGACAGTGTTCAGACAGACAGACAGACAGACAGACAGACAGACAGACAGACAGACAGAGAACAGAGTTTCCCATTTATCTGTCTTTAATAAAAAAAATTCCAGTGTTATTTAGCCACTGCTAAGACTCACTGTGTGGAAAAGGTTTCATCATTGACAATCACCATACATTATTTCTGTTATTCTGGTAAATTTGTTATGGGTGCTTACATTTACATGCATATTTGAACTATTGGAATATAAGCATCTCCAAGTATTTGAGCCCCCTAAAATTGGAAAACAAGTGTTCTCATCTAAACAGAAACATTTTGGACAACATTTTGCAACCATTTACTAGTCTTAAAAACTCATAATTTGTTCCCAATACAAAACATACAACATATATAATGTTCAAAATGTTATGCTATAATTCAAATCAATGTGGCTCTTTTATCAAATCCACACATTCCAAAAACTTTGGGACATGTAGCTATAAGAGTTCAGAAAAGTTTTCTAATATGTAATTTAATACATTTTTTAATATTTATAGTTTTTTCAATACTTAAGGAACAACTCGAGGACCAACTTTCTAAATAATAGGCCAATTTGCCACATGACTGGTTACAATAACAGCATGTCTTATTAATAAGAACAGTGTCTCTCAGATTTTCGTCTACTGTACTTTTATTTTTATATTTTTATTATCGTCTACTGTACGTTATATCAAACAAAGAGTTGGAGAAACTGGAAGAATTTCTGTGTAATGGGTCAATTCCTGGAAACCCATCGTGGATGCTCGTGATCTTCTGGCCCTCAGACCACTTTCTTCTTCACTGCATCGCACACAGGAATGCCACTGTGATGGGAGTCACCACATGGACCCGGGCAAACCTCCTGAAATCTGTGATCTTAAACTTCATAGGTCAAATAAGATTCATATCTAAAAGTGTAGGCGATTTCTCTGTGCCATGGCCAGTGTTGTGCAAGTTACTTTGAAATTGTAACACATTACTGTTTGTAAAAAGTAATCCATTACATTACAACATTACCGTCTCAGAATTGTAATATGTTACATTACTTCTGTACGACATGTAAGTTACTTTCATCAAAATAACTACAGAAGTAGAAATTAACATCCCAAACTAACCTTATACTGTCGTACTTTTAATTTAGAGTTAAAAGAATGGTAGACATAAAGCGAATTTCTGGCAATATCTGAGAAAAACTTGGGTATATTCATATCAGACACCACAGGACTATGCAAACTTCAGTGCCGCTTTATAGTTTTTGAATGATTTACCACACAATACTCTGTCATACCTTCTGGCCATGAGATGAAAGCGTGTGGCAAGGGCAGGTAAATGTCTGAAATGCTGCCCACTGCTCCGGGTGTGTGTGTGTGTGTGTGTGTGTGTGTGTGTGTTCTCTTCACTGTGTGTGTAACTTGGTTGGTTAAAGGCAGCACAATGTCAATACAGCCCCTAGTGGCCACAGTGGAAAATACACTCACTTTAATTTACCATTCCTCTTCCTAAACCTGAGCCACTTGTCTCCTCAGTCTCCAGACATTTAGAGTCTGTTCTAAAAAGACGAATGGTATTCCACACAGTGGCCAACATGGCCTTGTTCCAAGTGTTCTGGAATGTGTAGTGGAATGTGCTCATTCATGCAAGTAGCGCCAATTTTTAACTTTTCACACGTTATCTCTATTCTATTATGAACAAAATACAAATTTGTACCACTAGGACATTATTGCTATTTTACTCAAAATTGTGTCCCAGCTTTTTCTGATTTGGGGTTGTATTATTATTATTATTATTAATTCAAGTTCATTGTAATATTAAAAATTCATTATTAAATAATTATAATACATTATTAACAATATCAATAATAACAACAACAACAATAATAATAATAATTATTATTATTATAGGTAGTAATAATAATAATAATCTTAATAATAGCCAATAATCATTATCTGGGAGAATTAAAAAAAAAAAAAAATTATATATATATATATATATAAAAAATATACTGTATATACACTGTCTTATCTATTTAAATAGAGCATGCATGATTCAACCACAACATTCTTACGGTTTATTATTTTCTTAATAATGATTTATGATTTGATATTACAAATTAAAAACAGACACTTATAAAAAGTGAATGCCACCCTTTCCGGTTGCCATGACAGCGTAACATCTAAGCCACATATATGGTAAAAACCTCTAATAGAACACAATGGCGGCCTATTTTTCGACTCTTCCGTCATGGTGGCGTTCTATTAGATGTGGCGCTCTATTAGAGGTTTTAAGGTAACTGTAGTTCGCTAGACATTACAGAACCAGCTCTGGTTGGCTGACAACTAAAACAATCATCAATTCAAACATATTTCAATCCATTATTTGCTCCTAAAATCGGTTTTGAATGTCGCTCGTGAACATTAACAAGGAGACCTCCTCAAGCAACTAGTTTCACTTTAGATTGGTAAAAGGCCTCAGGCTCGTTCAATTGGTCAAACCCATTTATGGAAACGACCAGGAAGCGCTCAGTGAGTCGACAGAAGCAAGAACTCAATAGCTGTGGCTCTTCAGCTCTCACCTGATAGCTCTGGTACAGACACGGCAGACTGCTGCTGGACACTCGGCTCTCCTTAAACGACTGATAGCTGGAGACGGTGTTCATCGGCTGCTGTTGGTAGCCGTGTCCCGCGCCAGCCATGATGCCCATCTGAGGCACGCTCCCTCCTCCACAGTTCAGCGGGTCTGCGGGAAAAAAAGGACGGTGAGGCCTGGTCGTATATGGAAATACATGGCAGTTTGTTTCCCTCAAAATCTTAAAGTCTAAATAATATCTCAACGCAAATTGGCGCCGCTTTATTGGGGCAAATGTGTCCTGACGTGTCCCAAAGAACAGGAGTCAACTGTATATAATGTGTATATAAGGCTGGGCGGTGATTCGGAAAATAATCGAAATCAAAATTCAGAACATTTAATAGTTTTTTTTTTTTCCACATTTTTCTAGGTTTTTTATTATTTAGATTCATTTCTACTTTAGGTAAACTTCCATGTGTGGAGTCACGTGACCCTGCTCCGCTCATGGAGTGAAATGTACAACTTGACTTAAACATAGAAGAAACCGTTCATAGTCAGAGCCGCTGTTCAGTTCAGGTGAAAACCCTGTTACATGCGTCACGAGACCTGCTGAAACTTGAAAGGATTAAACACGCTCGTGAGCTGAAGAGTAAACTCACGTTCATGTAGTGACATGACAAGATCACCAAGATAAGATCACATCCTGCAACGGTGTTTAACAGAGTTTGATTTTCAGTACAACAGTCTGCTGTTTACATTAAAATATCTGTTTATAGAAGATGTAAGAAATGCACTGGACATACACTACTATGAATATTTCTTATACCAATTTATGAATATAAAATAAATAATGTATTCTGTTCACAAATGTGTGAAGCAATTTATTTTTGCTTTTTCTTCATAGAATAAAGTAATTATTTGATTAATTTCCTTCAGTAGTTTCCTTCAATTATTTTAAAATCAAGTGCACACTTTATTCAAACATATCTATTTAATTCTATTTTATTCTAATCTATTCAATAATAACTATTTAATAAAATATAAATAAGCAAAGCAAAAAATCGTTCATTAATCGTAACCACGTTAAAATGTTCAATGAATCGAGATTTTTATTTCTTGGCATAATCGTCCAGTCCTGTGTGTTTATATTAGTGCTGTCAAACAATTAATTTTTTTAAACTAGTTATTCGCACTTCCCTGACCAAATTAATCATGATTAACGCATTTAAAAGACTGAAGCTTGTAATATTGGATATTGAGGTGTAACATGTAAATGAATGTACTGTAAAATACTGTAAAATAATTAGTATAATTGTTGTTGAATTTGCAATGTATTGTATTTGTTTTTTAAACCTCAGAGGTCGAGTTGTGCTTTTTTCAAGATAAAACGTACAAAAAAAGTAAATTTTGTAAAACAAAGAACTTAATACTTAATAAAACTAAGAAGTTTTGCCTTCTCTTTGTCAGCAGAAAACGAACTGTAACTTATTAACTACTTATCACTCAAAGATCAAAACATATGTCTACATAAAGCTTAGAATGTCTGTTTTTAAAAATAAGTGTAAGTAAATGCAGTGTTGTCGGTTTATCTAATTCATATGAATCTACAGCTTTGGCTTTTTGAACTAAGTTATTTGCAGTTAAGAAAAGGAAAGGTGTGTGTGTGTGTGTGTGTTTCTCTCTGAGGGGATAACTATGTCAGTGTCACTTAGCGCCTAAGTGGCATCACCTGTTCTCAATGACTATGAGCAGCTGCTCCTAATGAGCACATCAGGAGACAGAAAAGTGGATGTAGTCACATGACTGCCGGATCAGTGTGTGTGAACAGGAACCAAAGCGGCAGAAATTGTTCCTACATTGCGCGCTGAGCATGCGTGTTAGAACATGCGTCACCGCTCAGATGTTCTTAGCTAGCACGTGCGCATGCGCGTTAGAACATGCGTCACCTCTCAGCTGTTCTTAACATCGCGCTGCGCGTGCGCGTTAGAACATACGTCACTGCTCAGCTGTTCTCCGCTCAGATTTTTCTAGTTTCCGCGCTACATGAGCGTTAAAAAGTCTGTTATATCTATCGTTTCTTCTCCTACTTGATCGTACAAACATTCTGCACTTTTGTTGCATGTACTTTTGATATTGTAGCGTTGGATCAATTAGTAAACATAAACGCACTAAATGAACACAGACATTTATAACAGTACACAAGATATTCGTAACATGTTACCATATTTTGTAGTTATTTATATTAGTATTCTGTTTTGACGTGTTTTAACGCAATTGCGCAGGGCGCTAGCTAGGAACAGCTGATGGTCAGTGTAGGAACTTCTGAGCTGTAGGAAGAATTTTCAGAACACCGAATCAAATACTCTACTCGTGCAATATCTATCATTTACTGCTTCTGTTGAACATTCTGTTACTTGTATTTTTGCCTTTTGCACTCTTGTTGTATATTTTGTCAAATAGTACATTTTCGTAATTTTGTAATATTTAGATAGTCTTGCCTTTTGTATTTGCTGATCTGATCATAACCCATAGTCTGAACAACAATGGGCATTCTTTTTTTTTTTTTTTTAACTGACTCGCTTTTCCCTAATTTATAAGATAAATAATGGCCATTTTTCCTTTTAAAGACTTTTCACATAGCGATTCACATTCACTTTGCGTTGGTCTCGGACTAAGAAAAGTTCCATATAAATAAACTTGAACTTTTGATTTCACACCTGTGATACTGTACTCTACTGTACTCTACTGTACTCTACTGTACTCTCAACAGGCAGATCAGGTGAACAACAGCAACACGTGGTGAGGGTACCTGCGTCTGAAACGGGCTGTGGGCAGCGTGTCTCACAGGACGGGCTGTGCAGTGGATAGCGGGTGGTGCCGTGACCCATCAGGTGGTTGGCCACGGGCAGTTGTCCACTTTGGCTCATGGAGACACAGTTTGCCGTCTGCATCTGGTTCATCACCCCCGAGTACTGGTTCTGCTGCATGGCTTCAGCCGGACCCAGCATCCGCTCCCCGTACTGCGGCCGGGCGGGGCCGGTGCCGCCGGGGTTTCTGCCCCTGTGGTTGCTCAGAGACTGCAGCAGCTGAGCCATGGAAGCGTTGGAGGGAAGTCGCGGTGCTTTGCGTACATGCTCGGGGGAAGGAGCCGGCATCCTGGCGCCCGGCGGGTGAAAGTAGCTGTTGTCGTGGGCGAGGGGGTGCTTGCGCTTGCAGTGGGGGTCCCGCTGCTGCGCCATCAGCTTGTCCCGCAGCGCCGCTCGCCCGCTCTGCCCCTCGGTGCTGGGGGGCAGCATGGCATTCAAGCCCCCGTGCCCGTCGGCAAGCCTGCTGCTGTCAGGGGCGGCGGCTCCCGTGCCCATCCCCGTGCCCGCCACACCCTCGTGCTTGTTTTGATTTGCTAGCTGTGCTTTGGCGGCGGCTGAGAGCAGACTGC
The DNA here is from genome assembly GCA_017309775.1 of Paedocypris sp. Pulau Singkep. Lineage (NCBI taxonomy): Eukaryota > Metazoa > Chordata > Actinopteri > Cypriniformes > Paedocypris > Paedocypris sp. Pulau Singkep. The sequence goes on from MU204204.1 coordinate 22,042,708, forward strand.
TGGCGGGGAAGGAGGCAGCGTTTTGCTGGTTGAGGATTTGATTCAGTGGCATCCCCAGAAGCCCCGCCGGCTCCTTTGGAGGGCCACTGGCGCCCCCTGGTGCAGGGGGGCACATTGCACCGCCAGCACTGCCACTCATCCCGACCAGCAGCTGGCTGGGCATCTCTTTGAACTGGTGAAGACCGTCGGGCTTGCCAGGTGGGCTCGAAGGCAAAGCGGGTCTGGGCGAGTTCATGGAGGAGCGGGGCGAGCGAGGCGGCGCCTTTATACTGCCACACGGGGGAAGTGCAAAGCTGCCCTGCTCGGAGGACGTGGAGGAAGAGCGGGAGCGCTGAGGAGAGGCTTCCACGCGCCCATGGGCCACTCCAGACATGTGCACAGGAGAGGTGACGGGCGAGGGAGCCACGGAGGACGCCCTCTGCAGGTGACCCACGTGACCCACCGGCCCTGGCTTGACGGTGGGCAACGGGAGGTTGCTTGGCAACGGGACGATGGCGGGAGGGATGTTTACATTCATCATTGGTACCTGAGAGTGGCCGCCGGCTTGGAAAGCGGAGGGGTTTGGTTTACTGGGGATAGGGTCCAGGATGCCAAGAGGGTCTTTCTCGGAGCTCACAGGTTTGTTCTGGAGGACGCACGGAGGGGCCAGTGGAGCGGATGGGGCTTTGTGGGGGAATACGGCTCTGCCCGGGTCCATGCTGGGCACCGGGTAGTTGCACTGAAGTTTTTTCATAATGGGGCTTTTGTCGGGCCCTGGAGGAGACAGAGGCATGTTAGTCCTTCCAGCCATGATGCAAGACGGCTGTGGGGCCGGCGAGCAGAGCATCTTCAGGCCGGGAGAAGACAAAGGGATGTGACTGTTGTTGTGAATGGCGCCGGGACTCCGGGTCCCTTGGAAGCCGCAGGGGTTATTCCGCACAAACCCGTCCGGACTGCCCATCGCGTCAGTTCTCGGGGACAGAGAATTATCCATGAAGGCTTGCGAGTGGGGACTCAACAGGCCTCCGGGCCCAGCGCGGTACGGAGACTTTGGCGCCGTCTCGCCGCTGGCCAGCCTCTGTCTCGAGTAGCCCGAGTAAACATCTGGTGATGGGGGTGGGCCGCAGAGGTCCGGAGAGAAGTGCCGCTGACCCGCACCCATCATCATCTTAAACGCCTGCCCTTCGTGGCCTTTAGTCCTTATTGCTCGAGCGTGTGCGGTCGGGGTCATGGAGTTCAGACCTCAAGGAAAACAGGGAGGAAAAGACAGTCGTTAGTACCACTAATATACAGTTTCATCATCTCATCACAATTGTTGAAGCTTTGGAGGTTCCAGAACCATCTGTTATTTTAACAGTGAACTACAAAAACTCTTCCAGAGCATTGTTGAGTTCAGTAAAACCAAAAACAAAACAAAAAAACAAATCGACACAAAGAACATTAGTAAATACGGTACATGTTGTCATATACACATTATACATGGTACAACATGCAATGAAATGTATTTTTTTTTAATCATCCAGCATTTAAACACAGGGTTTAATAAACAAAATACATTACATAATGTGAAGGAAGGAAGGAAGGAAGGAAGTGAGGTGACGGCAATATGGCCACTAGGGACCATACTGAATTTGTGCTCTGCATTTAACCCATCTGTGAAAGTGCACATACACACAGTGAAGTGAACACACACAAACCCGGAGCAGTGGGCAGCCTAAGCCGTGGCGCCCGGGGGGCATGTGGGGTTCAGTGTCTTGCCCAAGGACACTTAGTTGCAGAACCCGTAGTAGGGGGGATTCGAACCTGCAACCTTTCGGACACGAGTCCATGTTTGGCTTATAAAATGTATGAATATATATATTTTTTATAAATACATATTGTTACTTGATATGCCATAATTAAAAATAATAGTTTATAATAATTTAAACACATTCTTACGCTTGCAATATCAATAGAACATTAAAAACCAAATAGTATTGTATTATAATACCTATAATGCTAATAGGCAAATACTAATATTTTAAATGTTACATTACACAAATAAAAGAAAAAACACATGTACTGGATATGATTTATTATTATACAGTTAAGGGGTGAGGAGAAATTAAAAATGTTAAAAAATGATGTAGTTGAACATGAAGTTTCGATTGAAGTGAAATGTGAAGAATGCAAGAAAAAATTATCAAAAATGTCGATATTTTTGAAAATCCTCAGAAGATATCCAAGATACGTATCGCACTTATACGTGTAGCCAAATAGTTCTTACAAATACACTTTCGCCAGGAATCGAACAAATGACCTTTGGTGTTCCGAACATTATTCCCCGATAACAAAGCTAGCGGGTGACGTTACAATGAAAGCATCTTTCTGAGGGTCTCGTACCAGCAGCGGCGGCGGCGGCGAGCGTCAGCGCGGGAGACGGCAGCTCCATGCTTCTGTGCAGCGTGGCCACGGCGATCAGCTTCCTCTTGTGGATGCAAAGCTTCGTCACATCCTCGTCGGCCTTCACGTCCTCAGCCGTCCTCTGCTTCACCGCCGCGCCAGGGTCAAAGTTAAACACCTGAGGAAGGCACAACACAGACGCTGACTACTGGACACAACTAAAGCACGGAACGACACTCCGGATCATATGAGTTTTAGTCCCAATAAGCCATCTTAATTATTTTTAGTTTTAGTCCAATTTTCGTCTAAATACCACAACATTTTAGTCGACTAAATCACAGTATAGATTTAGTCAACAAAAATATGGTTGCTATCTATTCTAAATGTTTACTAAAGTTGCTATGTCTAAGAAATCTGAATATGTAGTTAACTATGAACGTATAAAATATATATGTAAGATCTTACTTATTTGGAAAAACATTTAATTTTCTTGAACTTTTTTTTTACATACTTTTTTTCCATCCAAATAAATGTATTCTCATAAATGAAACCTCAACAAATAGGTAAAAACTATAAACTATAAACTATAACAAGAAAAATAAAATTAACTATAACTGCATCACGTTTATTTTTGCCTGTGATTGTTGCACTACACACGGATAGTTTTACACGCGGACATACAGATAGTTTTATTTTCATTGTCGCGAAAAGGCATTTTTGTTTAGCTTTTATTCGTTGACGAAAGTGTCAATAAATGTAGTCATAGTTTTCGTCCCTAAGCGGGAGTTTTTAAATAGTTCTTGTTTTGTTTTCGTCAGGGAAGAAAAAAAAAAAAAAAAAAAAAAAGAGTCAAATGACAAAGACAACGAAAATATTTCAATCAAGCAAACGCAAAACAGGTGACGTCAAATTTTGCCTCGCTTTTGCATATTTTGGCACGTTTCGGAATATGGCACAGAGGAGCTGGAGGACGCATCAGAACTGACCTTGGAGAGGACGAGCGGACACTCCAGGCCACACTTGCAGGTGCCGTCACTCAGCAGGTAGGACTTGACCTGGTCAGGGCTGGTCAGCACGGAGCCGCTCGGACTGCGGGAGACAGCCACAGGTCACATGACGCTCACGTACCTGGCGGCGGAGGAGGAAGGTCCACCGTACCTGACGTAGATGACGCCAGAGGCCTCCAGCTTCCGCTGCCAGCCAATGGGCACCTGGGCGAGCGGCCCTCGGCCCTCCGCGCCTTCTTTTCCTCCGTTCATGGTTAAGGGCCAGAGAGCGATCACACCGTCTTCTCCGTCCCGACACGTCTCATTCTGACCTCAGAGGATGGAAGACACGGCGCAACTGTCCCGATCGCACTCACAGTCCCGCGGGCCGCACCAGACCATCACTGAACGCAGACGGGCGGACCAATCGCAGCCATGAGAGGAGGAGGAGGCGGGGAGAGGAGAACGGGAGCTGGCGAGGCGGGTCACGTGACGTGTCTTCAGTGCGGACGGCTCGTATCATGCGCATGTGACGGGTCGCGGGACCGGCGGCTCATGGTGGACGCAATCTCACTGCAGATCTCCCAAACACATGCTGCCTGTTGAGAGGGTGTGTGTGTGCGTGCGTGCGTGCGTGCGTGTGTGTGTGTGTGTGCGAGAGGGGCAGACAGACAGACAAAAAGAGAAAAATGTCATTGTTGGTTAAATGGGGTAAAACTACCTGCATATACAGTGAGAGAGAGAGAGAGAGAGAGAGAGAGAGAGAGAGAGAGAGAGAGAGAGAGAGAGA
>MU204204.1:22046944-22057113 GCA_017309775.1 Paedocypris sp. Pulau Singkep
GAGAGAGAGAGAGAGAGAGAGAGAGAGAGAGAGAGAGAGAGAGAGAGAGAGAGAGAGAGAGAGAGAGAGAGAGAGAGAGAGAGAGAGAGAGAGAGAGAGAGAGAGAGAGAGAGAGAGAGAGAGAGAGAGAGAGAGAGAGAGAGAGAGAGAGAGAGAGAGAGAGAGAGAGAGAGAGAGAGAGAGAGAGTGAGAGAGAGGGGGCAGGTGACAAGAAAGAGTTGTGAAAAGAGGACTGAAAAGGCAAAAGTCAGAGAGATTTGAAAAGAGAGAGTGAAAGAGAGAAAGAGGGAGAGAATGTGTGTGTGAAAGGGAATGATAGAGAGAGACAGTGCAAGAAGGCCAGAGAGAAAGTGCACAAAAAAGAAAAAAAAAGATGAGAGAATGAGACAGAATGAGCAGGAGTGAAAGTAAGTGGAACAGAGAGAGAATGAGAGACAGAATGACAAAGCGAATGAGATGCACAGAGAGAAAAGGCGAGAGATAGGGAAAGTGATAGACACTGATAGAGCAGAGCAGAAGAGAGAAAAATTGCGAGAGGGAGAGAAAGAGAGAGATTGAGAAAGACAGGACGGAATATAGTGAATGGGAGAGAAGGAGTGTGAAAGACGGAGATTGCAAGTCTAAATCAAGTCAACTTTATTTATAAAAGCACTTTAAAAAGTACAAAAGAAACAGCAAAGTGCTTAACAATTTTAAGTAAGTGAGTATAACATAATAAAAGAAACAATCCTTTAAAAAATATATATATATATATATATATAAAAATTAAATAAAAACATAAAAATGGTAAACGGTGGGAACTAAGGCTGCGTTTACAGCGCAAGTCTTAATGCACAGATTCGATTTTTAGACACGCCTCCTTACATTCACTACAGACACGCCTCCTATCCGACATCCGTGTTTACACTGGTCTTCCGCCTAAAACCATTCCACTGGCTTTCACCAACATGAGCGCAACCACTGACCCTCGAATTGCATGGGTTTTTTGCTAATCCAGCTTCTCTAAAATCTGCAAAAATATACCCGACTGCAATTGATAAGACAAAGAAGGAGAAAGCGTATTTTTAATGCTGGCATCTTTAGTTCAGGTCGGATGTCCAGATATCAGGTATGTATCTGATTTAAAACCACATTTGGAAGTGGCTCAAATCGGATGCGAAAAAATCAGATCTTGTGCGTATTTTTCTGTTTACACGTGTGTTCAATTCAAATTCCGATCTGTGTCAGATGAAGGCGAAAAATCAGATTTTTTCTGCCAGTGTAAACGCAGCCTAAGAGAGAAAAAAAAGATTGCAAGAGAAAAAACAAAGGAGAGAACGATTGCAATAAAATGCAATATTTACAGTGTGCTCAATTAAATTTCGTCCCGGGTTGCGGAAAAATTTTGACGCATGAAACAAACGCGTCTTTTTCTTAGACGAGCGAAACGGCTCTCGTCATGGATTAATTCCGTAAGTTGTGGTACCACTACTACTACTACTACTTCTCTTTCGGCTTTTCCCTTATCAGGTGTATCCAAAAACAAACCATTAGCCAGAAATCTGTCTTCTGAACATTAAAATAACTTTAAAATCATTTGTATAACAGTAAATGTCAACTCTCCGAAAGTCCGTTTGAGCAGAATCTTCACAAAACACACGAGGATCTTGTTTACACAAGACCAGGCAGACGCGATACGTGTAAAACAGAAGTGACTTCACTCTGGATTAACACACGAGTCCAGATCCACACACACAGAGCGCCGTCTCTGACCAGAACCAAACAGAACCAGACCTGTTCTGTCTGCACAGAAGAACCGGACCACCGGAGCTCAACCACTGTGTGTGTGATTGAGAGAGAACAAGAGAAGTAAGAGGTGTGTGTGTGTGTGTGAGAGAGAGAGAGAAAGAGAGAGAGAGAGAGAGAATCAGAGAGTTGTGATTACACATCAGAGGTGTGTGTGTGTGTGTGTGTGTGTGTGTGTGTGTGTGTGTGTGAGTTGTGTGTCTAAGAGAGAAAGAGAGAGAGAGAGAGAGAGAGAGAGAGAGAGAGAGAGACAGAGAGAGAAAGATCAACACGATTCCATAAAGAGACATAACATCAATGAATCGTGATGATCTGTAACACACACACACACACACACACACACACACACACACACACAGACACGCACACACTTGAGTGTTTTGTGATCAAACAGGTGGAGCCGTGAATCTCGCTCGTGTCCTTTTCTCGTCCATCACGTCAATCATCAGCAGGGTCGCGGTCACACTCAGACTCTGCTCCGGGAATCACGCAGCCGCGCGTCACACGCTGGGTTCGGTTGGGTTCGGGATGGGGCTCGGTTCGGCTCGGTTCGGCTCGGCTCTGGGCTCATAATGACTCGGTATGAATCAGGGAGCGCGCGCGCGCCCGCTCGCTCGCGCACAGACACAGAGACAGAGCTAACTGCTAAACCGAGCGACGCACGCGCAGAAAATGCAGAATAACGGCAAACACGAGCGTCGAACCCGAAGCATCGCACGTACCTGTTGTCTCGCGGGCCGGAAACGCTCCTCCGAAGGATTTACACTCTAATGTGTCGCCGCGGCCGAAGCGCAGCAGCAGCGGCTCGATCTACCTCATAACACCCGCCCCGCGCCGCATTTCTGTCCACTGGAGGTTCCTGAGCTGATACGAACGGAGGAAAATCCCGTTTGGGCTTGTTTCGCGTCAACTCCGCGCATTTAAAAATATAAACAAAACGTCAAGAAGCATCAACACATCCGCTGCTTCTCTACGCTCGGGATGGAAAGATGGAGCTCGGCTGTGCGCATGCGCCACAGAGAACGACCACAATGCACCGGGGCATGACGGGATACAGGGCTCGCGCGGCCGGACCGTGTGAAGGGATTCCATGGAGAGCAGAATTTGCTGCATTTTTTATTAGATAAACCAAATACAACTCTTTATGAATGCGTGAAAGTTTTTTAAGGGATGAAGTATTTATTTTATAGAATGAAGTAGAGCTTGGCCATATATTCCTCGGGAGCCACATGAGTTTTGACAGACGGTCAGGGCCTGATGAAATCTAGAACAATCTTATGCTTTGATTATGTTCCTTAAGAGAAGAAGTTATAATAATGTTGTAATCATTTTATGACTTTGCCGGCAAGATTGAAAAGATCCATGTGGCCCGATAGGGTCGAAGCTTGCACCCCTAGTAATACGTTACTATATAACGATAACTTGACACAAAGAGCATGTCAAAATTTTATTTTTGCTTGTTCTAACATCAACTACTCAATTGAGCAGAATGTGCACTATACTAAGTAAGTTTAAACTTACATTACATAAACGTACTATACATACATAATTCACAAATGTATTATATACACGTTTGCTTATAAATAGTAATTTACAGTGCATTTCTATCAATATTTTTTCAATTAAGTTATTTTTAAAGTAAATTATTAATTTAAAAAGACGCAAATTTGTTCTCTGGTTTTATCACAACTTTTCAACATGTGAATAATCATAAAGTTTTTTATTTTTACACTTATGGATACACATTTCTTCATTGATATGTAACATACTGTGTATTGTATTTACCATTAAAATATTTAAAGAGACCACTATTTTTCTACAAGTCGTAGCATATCACATCAACACAAATTAGCATTTATTACATTACAGTTATTATATATTATAATAATTGCATTATATATTAGGATAAATCAAATGGGAGGAATTTAGCACATGGATTTTATTCTGCTATGATCTAAGCCAAAATAAATCAAATGTAATGCATTGAGTATTTAAAAATAACATTTCAATCTTTGAAAAATATTCAGCACATTTATGTCATTGTAAACTGTTGGATAACTTAAATTTTATTTGTTTTATAAAATATTAATTTATATTCTATATACGTATTTTTGTAAATCCGTTTGTGTGTGTGTGTGTGTGTGTGTGTGTGTGTGTGTGTGTGTGTGTGTGTGTGTGTGTTTAATGCTTGCTTAATAATGTGTATGTTTTGTTTGTTGTATAAATTTGTAACAGAATAGTCACCAGAAAAGATGTGTCGATGTGTTGTTTTCTGGTGTACAGCCAAATACACATAATGCAAAAACATCATAGGTTTTACAAGGTTTTATTACGTTTTATTATAAGTCAATGAATGCAGGCATTTCAGAATATTTCAGAACACACACACACACACACACACACACACACACACACACACACACACACACGATTGTGTTGGACATAATAACCACACGAGAAGATTCTCACAATAACGGACGTAAAAAAAAAAAAAAAAACGAACAGCATTTTAATTGATTCGGTTCTTGTAGATAGGGTTTCACCTCCTCTGCGCATGCTCTCTGCATCCTCGTCACCGTGACGTCAGGGAGCTTCTTCCAAGCGAGATGTTGTTTTGCCTTACGAAACGCTAATAAGCGAGGACGCGTTGCAGACAGCGACCCACCCGACCCACCGACCCCAGGAGCAATGGAGCTGACGAAAACCATTTCCGACGGAGACAGAACGATGCGGAGCTACGGCGCGCTGCAGGAGACCAACCGGAGCAGAGACAAAGGTGAGACGCAGCATCAGCACCGCCGGAGAAGACCCTGCTCCTGCTGCCACATCAGTCCCGTCAGCAATATCCCGCGCAGAAACGATTCAGCTTCCTCAGCGATTAATACTTCAGAAGGAGAATAGCAAACCATACCTGTTTTGTCGCCGCTTACCTGCGAGTAACTGGCAGTGGGCGGGGCTTCTTCCCTCAAGCCGTCAATCATGTCACACACGTGCACGCGCAGCATCTCGCTCATTGATCGGCATTTTTCTAGTACAGTCCGTGCCTCTGTGGATCGCATTCCGTGTGTAAAGGAAAAAAACATAACCCAACTATGAAAAATGTAATCCAAATTCCATTTAATGTAAAACAAGATTTGAAAACGTTAACAACTTTTAGTGACGAGATGATCTTCATCCTTACGCCACGGGAAGCGGCCGTTGACCTTTGACCTCTCCCGCTGCAGGTCAGACGGACGTGTGTATGGCAGAGAACGCGGCTTCTGCGGACGAGATGGAAGTGGAAATGGCCCGGATCCGCCGCCTGAGGGAAGTTCTGGTGAGAAGAGAGTCTGAGCTGCGCTTCATGTGAGTTCTCCATCCTTCACTAACTGACCCAAAGAGCGTTTGAAGAGCAACGGATGAAACCGACCACCACCGCATCTTTTCCATTAAAGATCTGCTTGATGTTTCCTCAGGATGGACGACATGCAGCTCTGTAAAGATATCGTGAAGCTGAAGAACGAGCTGCGAGCCCTCGTCGTGGTGTCAGACGGCGAGAAAAGCAAGCAGCAGCGTCAGGCAGAGGAGAAACTGATCCAGGAGATCCAGCAGCTGGTGCAGAAGAGAGACTTCCTGGTGGAGGACGCGGAAGTGGAGCGGCTCAGGTGGGTTCGCCTCCACTCGCTCGGCTGCGTGTGGTAAACGTGTTTGTTCCGGGACAGGGAGCAGGAGGAGGATAAAGAAATGGCAGAGTTCCTGCGACAGAAGCTCAGCGTCATGCGTAAGACAGACACGCCCACTCTGACTCTGATTGGCTGAGTGACTCGCTGACTGGTCGTTTCTCACAGGAGCGCCGAGGCCGAGGGACGCAGACATTCCGGCGGGAAAACCTTCCATCGGCCTCATGGTGAAGGACTGCTGCGCGGCCACACGCTGCTGCGTCATGTGACCCGGCGGATGCGGAGAACCCAGAAGATTCAGGATCTGGGAAAATCCGTCCCAAACGGCTGAAAAATCCAGACACCAACTGAACTTTTCCCCCCACACGCACACACACACACACACACACACAAAACAACTTTTTGGGATGAATGAAAGCGACTCAGAAAGCCAGACGGGACAGAAAAGATGCTTGTGATGTTTATTGTTCTTGTCAACTGATTTGGTCGTTACACGAAAATAAAATGCAACCAACAAGATATTATGCTGGAGACTAAAATCATACGAGACAAAAATCGCCGTTCCACATCGACGTGACGAAAAGTGCTACCGAAAAGAGTCTGTGAGGTCATGAGAGGTCACGTGAGAATCACACACACACACACACACACTTTGGCCTTAATGACTTATGCAGACATGCATAGGAAAACCAGTCGAGATGTTTGAAGACAAACACCAGTCTGAAACTCCTCAACGTGAAGGGGTTAATGGAGAACCGTCAGAAGCAGAGCGAGCGTCACCAGCATGTGGAGCTCTGTGGTCATCTCTCTCTCCGTGCGCCGCGGCCGATACAAACCATTGTAAAAGCCCGGCTAATGGGTCAGAGGGCGGCTGCAGATCCACCAGCGCAAGGTTGAAGAAGAACCTTGCATTTAGGATTCGGGCCACCAGCGAGATTTTACCTCAGTAAAAGCCTCAGGCTCCGCCGAGGAACCACCTACTGGACCGAAATTATGCACCGAATGCATAAAACGTCAAAACGACAACAAAAACCTGCAGCGGAGTTTGTCTGCTATGGACGGAACTCCCAGAATCCACGGCTGAGACCCTTGAACTAAAACGCGCTCCGTTCTCCAACGTCAACTCAACTACTCAAGATGGCCGAGTCATGTGACCATGGAAAAGGCTCTTCAGTCTTGAGCTAGAAAATAGCGGGGGACAAAAATGGCTGTCTTCCAGAGGCCTGCTGGGTAAAAATAGAGGCAGATGATGTCTTAAATATGGAAAAGGAAAAAAAAAAATTAAATCAAGGTCATATGACTCACGGGTCCTGACTCGGAACCACCGAAACTAGCACTTATAGTTGCAAACAAAGGGACAGAGATGAGGAGAGTGAGAGGTGGACGGGCCTTCACACAGACATGGCGGTGAGAGAGAAGTTAGCAGCTAGTTTGACCCGCGCGCGGCTGTTGCGGCGGGTGGGACTGTCCGACGACTGAGGCTGGCGCTCGTGTGACTGCACCGGGTGCGGCCTGAGGGGCGGAGACGGCAGGCACGAGGGGACCGGTCCACACAGGAGATCCACAGGGGAACCGCGAGCCACACACAGCAGCTCCACGCCACCTGAAACACACAACTCTATTCTCTTCAATTCAATTCAAATGAAACTTTATTCATCCCCAGGGGGAAATTGCTTTTTCGGTTACAGTTGCTCAACCGAACAAAACAATACACAAAAGAGGAATATAATATCAAAAGAAGCAAAAAATAGAAATGTAAACACAGTCGAGATCCTAACAGCTCCTGCGCGCGTGCGCGTGTGCGTGTGCGTGTGTGTGTGTGTGTGTGTGTGTGTGTACCTCGGGTCAGGATGTCATCACGTGGGGATTCTGACGGAGGTCGCGAGAGGTCACTCAGGGGCTCTGACGGAGGTCGCGAGAGGTCACTCAGGGGCTCTGACGGAGGTCGCGAGAGGTCACTCAAGGGCTCTGACGGAGGTCGCGAGAGGTCACTCAAGGGCTCTGACGGAGGTCGCGGGAGGTCAATGGACGACACGAGGCCATTTGCGATCGCTGGGATGCTGCGAGCTAAACACACAACACTCACGTCAACACACGTCATGTGACCCACCACAGACCGCCGTCACCATCCGCTGTGAACACGTTCGCCAAATACATTTCTGTACATGTAAATAATAGAGAGGCACCGATACCATTTTTTGGGAAAACGAGTACGAGTACTTAATAAAAACATGACTTAAATTGACAGGTAACAGCTTTAGTCATAATTTAGCAGAAAAAGAGGCTAGTTTGGACTAAGAACATTTATTTAACATGAAAAGCATGTTGCATGCAACATATTACGGAGTCTGAAAAAATAAATATAAAAAAAAAAAAAAACAAGTGACCGTGCAACTCAAGTCTGCAACTCGCTTGAGATAAAAGTCTCCCAAATGACTGTAGAGTAAAGTATTTTTTTTCAGTTTGTGGACACCACAAGGGGCATTAATAATAAATCTTGGCCATTAAGAGCACAACATTTGAATAAACTAACATTGTTTGCAAACATTTGCTGCAGTGTGAGTTGTGTAGGTTTCGAACTCTTTGCATCTCAGACGTCACACAAACAATACTGTAGTTCACCAGTTCGCTACGATTCTTTAAACGACTGAAAAGTCTCGCATTTGAGAATGAAACTGTCTCGTTTTGAATCACGAGAAATTTTTTGATTGCAATTTGTCTAATAATTTTTTAAAGCAGCTCATGCAAATCTTTTATGAAGGCGCCTCCTTTCTTACTTCTGATTGGGTAATATTCTACGTCGCCGTTAGTTTGATTGGTTGTTTAACGGTCTAGTGAGGAGGGCGTGTCTTTATGCTCTGTGCTTTACGCCTCGGCACGTTTACCACCGCGTCTATTTTCTCTTACTATATTTAACCTTAAAATACAAATTTAGACTGATGAATGTAATTAAAGTGTACTAAAATGTCCACCTCAACACTAGAAAACATCGTGTTGTGAATGTTAACTCCCGCCGCCCCACCGCCCTCTCACCTCTCATGTCGTTCTTCAGCACGATGATCTTCTTGTGTCCGTGACCTTTGATCCAAACCACCTGGGGAATGGCGTCCAGCAGCTCGTCCAGCGTCTTGTAGCCGTAGCTCTGCGGCTGAAACTCTCGGCCGGTGTATTTGCTGAAGGCGCTCCAGAACTCCGACAGGAAGATCTGATTGTAGTGGTACGTGTGGAGCAGCGCGCGGACGCTCCGGGCAAACTGGTAGACGCGGGTGAGCCTCACGCAGGGCTCCTCCTCCTCCTCCCCCTCCTCCTCGTTGGTCAGCTGTGAACACACCCCCAGCTGAGCGGCCAGAAGCTTCCGGAAGCCTGGGCTCACCTGCAGCAGGTAGGGCAGACTCTTCAGCAGCTCGCTCAGGGAGATGAAGCCGTACTCGCAGGGGTTGAGCGGAGCCTCGAACATCAGCTCGTACCGCCGCCTCAGATCCGCCAGCACCACGCCCTCACAGTCCTCAGGAAGTGACATCATCAGCGCCAGCAGCTGAGACGTCAGAGCGCGCAGGGACTTCCTGTTGATCAGCTGCACCTCTTTTCCCACCGTCGTGTCCACCACCTGAGAGACAGACGGGTGAAAGCAGAGCATTAGGAGACGGACACGGAGGAACGAGATGGACAGAGCGAGTACGAAAGAGAAGACAGACGCAAGAGAGACAGGCGGAGAAGAGAGAAATAAGGTGACAGTGAGACAGACAGCGAGAGACAGAACGAGTAAGAAAGAGAAGACAGAAGCAAGAAAGACAGACAGACGAGAGAAATAAAGTGACAGAGAAACAGACAGCGAGAGACAGAACGAGTAAGAAAGAGAGTGAGAGACAGAACGAGCAAGAAAGAGAGAAGCCAGAGAGACGGACAGACTAAAGAGAAATAAAGTGACAGTGAAACAAGAAACAAGAGAGACTGTGAAAGAGAGACAGACAGATGAGAGAAATAAAGGGACAGTGAGACTGAACGAGTAAGAAAGAGAGAAGCAAGAGAGACGGACAGACTAAAGAGAAATAAGGTGACAGTGAGACAGACAGCAAGAGACAAAGGAGATAGATGATGAAAACGTGAGAGAGACAGCAAGAGACAAATTAGACAGACGGTGACGAGAAAGAGAGAGACAGCGAGACTCAAATTAGACTGACAATGACAAAAGAGAGAGAGACAAATTAGACAGAAAGCGAGTCAAATAAGAGACAATGACAGACAAATTAGGCAGACAGACAGAGAAAAGAGACAGAAAATGACAACAAGCGAGAGACAAATGAGAGAGAGACAGATAGAGACAACAGGAGACAGATAGACAGACTGTGAGACAGACAGACTATGATAGAGACTAACAGAGAAATAAGATGACAGACTGTGAATAGGAGAGACAGAAAACAGTGAGGAGGAGTCAAAACCAGTTTGTTTTCCACATGCTGTTAATTAACTTAGTTTACTTAGATCATTCAATAGTTGACCAGAAGGTTGTTCAGAAATGCTACTTTATCATTTTTAACCCTTTATATTCCATTCTAAAATACAAAAAAAAAAAAAAAAAAAAAAAAAAAAAAAAAAAAAAAAAAAAAAAAAAAAAAAAAAAAAAAAAAAAAAAAAAAAAAAAAAAAAAAAAAAAAAAAAAAAAAAAAAAAAAAAAAAAAAAAAAAAAAAAAAAAAAAAAAAAAAAAAAAAAAAAAAAAAAAAAAA
>MU204204.1:22070095-22097452 GCA_017309775.1 Paedocypris sp. Pulau Singkep
GCTCGTGCCGCTTCAGGTCCCCGGAGGTGGGGAAGTTCTTGGTGCACTGGAAGCAGGTGAAGGGCCGGTCGCGGCTGTGGATGCGCTGGTGGCGCTTGATGTCGCTGAAGCGGAAGTCTTTCCCGCACTCGCGGCAGTGATAGGGACGGTCTGCTGGGGGCCGACACGCGGCTTTGGGCAAGATGCTGTCGGGACGGGCCCCGCTGCAGCAGGCTGTTAGACACTCGCCTGTCTGCTGCTGGAGATGCTGAGCTGTGGGCGACACGACAAACTGTTCAATATACGGCTACTGGACATTTAAAAAACATCAATGCTGAAAGGCGACCTTGAGTGTCTAGAAAGACGGCATTAAACAAAAAAATTAAATGGATCATTTATTATTATAATAAAAGTCCACTAGGGGCCTTATTGACAAACCCGGAGCAGTGGGCGGTCTTAAGCCGTGGCACAGGGGGCAAGTGGGTGTCTGTGTCTTACTCGGGTGGCAGGTTCAACTGCTGACTAGTTAGGTTGAGATTTTACAAGATAAGTCGTCCATTTATTTGCTTTGTTACGCAAGCAGAAACACAGCACTAAGTTGTGTAGTGGACAGTGACATCACAGCTCCGCCCCAAGCGCCACCCATTCTCTTTATGTATTCACATGCCGTAAGCATTGAAATTCATTGTGCTTGCGCTTTTTTTCTTGAGGTTTTGCAATAATGTCACCTAAGAAAGAAAGTGCTAGTGACACTACTGAGGCAGATGTCCCTCATGTGTTAAGAAAATTAACACGTGCTATTACCACACACCCATTTAAGTGTGCATCCCAGTTAAGCACGCACACTATTTCCTTAATTTTCTTTGTTTTTTTAGTTAAGCGTGTCACAATTCGCACATGTTTTGACGTTTCTAAGCGGACAATAGTAACACATATACTGTATATAAATTAATCCCATTTATCAAGGTACATATATATATATAGAGAGAGAGAGAGGATATAAATGAATCTAGTTTGGTTCTCAGACTGTTTTATGTTCGGACTCCCGTCCCATGTTTCGCGTACCGAGAGCGGACGGTTGGTTTGATTTCGCAGCACTGTGACGATTGACGTGGGTTTCTTTAACGTGTGGGCGTGGCCAGTGAAGTACGCACCACCTGGTTAAGTACGCACAAACTTTGCGGTCTTATTTTATTTAAGCAGAAGGCTGCTCTACTGAAACATGTAAAAGAGCTTCAAAATCATTTAAACCCCTTTGGTGGCATTAAGATTAATGCATTTTTTCGTTTTCTTAAAAAACGTAAGCAACTTCTGCTTCACCATATGGTGTGGGTCGAAGTAGACGCTGTAGTGCTGCCGTAAGCTCTTCCTCTCCTTCTTCAGCAGCGTCTTCCTCACCGAGATTGATTGGAACAGATTAAAGCCATTTCAATTACCTTCAATAGGGGAAATACACTTGACGTGCGAGCAATTCTCGATCGGTCGTTATAAATTCAACTCGTGGATCAAGTTCGCACCGTAATTACGTGGGTTTTTACCTCTAATGGATAAAAAACGGTCACGGTTTCATCCGCGGAACTCATTCATTCCGTAATACTCTAAAACTCTTAAGCACATTTACAGCAGTAAAAGCCTCGCAGCTTATCCGCGAAAAACAAGCCGAACCACATCCACCGCCATCATTTATTGATGAGCAGCGACTGAAAACTCACCGAAGTGGAAGAAATCCTCCACACTCTCGTCTTCCTCTTTGACTTTGACTCCCAACGGCCGCCCACAGCGCTCGAACGGGTTCGACGGCAGAAATTTAGCGCTAGAGGAGAGAGACTGGGGCAGTTTAGTGTTTGACGACAGAGCCGGGGGCAGTTTGTTCCCGAAGTCCTAAAACAGAGTGAATAACATCACACACACACACACCGCGGGCCGCGCCAATCGGGCCGGACAAAACGCTACACAACAAGCAAGAATGTCTGTCGACAAGTGAGAGAAAAACACTGCAGCGGGCGAGACGCGCCTTCGTTGCCTCAGACTAAACTCAGTCAGCGCAGGCGCCGGACAAGCACAGCGTATTCACCCGCCTTCTCCCGCAGAGTGAACGATTGAAACCGACGGACACTCACCAGATCCATTCTAGTCGCCCATTTGTTTAGATTATCAACGAAATTCATCGGTGAGCAGAAGCGCGAGCGGACATTTGATACACACCGGAAACGGACGAGCTTGTTCGGGGCGACCGCGACCCCTGCAGCCGCGGCGGAGGAACTGCGGAGCAAATCTGTTGTGTTGAAAGGCCAAAGACTTGCACTTAAGTCTTCTCATCATTGATTCTGTCAAAACGTAAAAAAAAAGCATTAAATCGCTAATTTTGCGGTTGTCCGGCCATTTACTAAGGCATTACTGTATTAGCAGCATAATTTGCACCAGAGGTTTTCAAACTTCTAAGTTATTGCTCAGTTTTAAAACGTTTAGAACATCCACCGTCCCAAATATTTATGCTTTACATTAAGTTTGGGCAGACATGGAGACAAATAGATAGGCAAATAGTCTAAATAAAGACTATATATGCTATCAGATGTCAAACAAATCAAGGCCCGGCGTACGTTTCTACTTGGCTCCCCAGGTCTTTTTTTATCAAATCAAATCAAATCAAATCACTTTTATTGTCACATTGTCACATTTATTTTATGGAGTTATTACTAATTGTAGTAACGGCCCTGTGATATTAAGTGCTAAGGACACACAACGTACGGATATCCAGTGCATCAGCTGCCTTGCCTTGTATACATTATAATTATATACGTAATATACAATATGTTTTATTTTATTGCAGCATGTTGATATTACTTTTGACAGGAAATACCTTTTTGTAGGACAGAAAAAGTTCAAGATAATGTTATTTAATATATTGTTTTTTCTGAAGTAATATTATTGTCTGTTTTTATCCATTTTTGTTATCCCTGTTTATAATTTACTCTGGTACGTTTTATAAATGTTCATTTATTTCGGCCCTGGCTTAAAGCGTACTTTGAGTTTGTGCTCATCCAATTCTGTTTGACACCTCCAGGTCAATATACTTTATCAAATCATAATATACAAGTATAATAATGATTGTCTTTAATGAAAACATTCGATTTGGATCTGTCGTGGATTAAAAATGTGGTTAATTAATCTGTGGGAGAACTAGGCCCAACAAATGGGAACAAAAACCTTCTGACGAACGCTGTGTCTGCGTTGGAGAGATGGAGCCGCTTGTTTTCATCTTCCAGAGTCATCCCAGTCCCACCAATGAGGGTTTTTTTTAAATCTGGCCACTGTCGCATCAGTTGCTTGCTCACTGGTCATAGCCATCTTAAATACCCACAAATAATAGACACAATGCTACATTTCTTTGCAAATTCAACGTTCTATTTTTACATTTTCACACAGTGACTTTGAGTCAGTTGTTACAGTGAAAAGTGGTTTACAAATGCACTGATCTTGAACTTGAACAAAACCACTGTAGACTAGAGCAGGTTTCTCTTGTCTCTGTCATCAAGCGCCTGGAGCCTGAGAGAATATACTGTGGGTGCGTTAAAGTGGCACCATATGGCTCTATGACGGACTTCTGTCTCACTGTCTTACAGTCTGTGATTCATCCTCATCACTTCTGCCGAGAGGCAACTGGAGACAGACAGCACACGCGTGACGCGAGCACGGCTGACGTGGGCTCTTTATTCACACATCTTCTGATCCAGACCCAACCTTCTCCATCTTCCCGTGTTTTATAATCGTCTGACTGCTTCTGTCTGTCTGATTGCTTGTCTCTCTCTCACCCAACTCTAACACACACCGGCCGTTCTTTTATTGATGAATTTTATTGATGACAGTTAAAACTGTGAAAAGCGCCTTACAAGTGTTAATTAAAAAAAAAAAATTTGTCTTGTGTTCACTGACTGTCATGCTGTTCTGTCTATATGTTTCTTTATATAGACTGTGTAGACATCCACTGTAGCCTATGGTAGACAAATTGCTTCACATGCTCCTCTTTTTTGTAAATTGCTTTGGATTAAAGCGTCTGCCAAATGACTGTAAAGTAAAGTAAAGTAAATGCTCAGAACTTGAACTTAAACTACTGTATTGCCCTTTTTTTGACCTGAACTACTCTGGCATTTTATAGAAGGGTTTAAATAAACATGAATACGTTAATTATTATTATTATTATTATTATTATTATTATTATTATTATTATTATTATTATTATTTTAAGTATATAGTTTTGTCATATGGCTATAAAATAAATAATGTGTCCCCCTCCTCTCTATAGGGTATAATAAAACATAATAAAATAAATGCTCTCTCTTTCACAGACTCTCTCTCTATCACTCTATCTCTCTCAATGTCTCTCTGTGTCCGCAGCGGCGCTCCGTACTCGCGCATCAGTCTCGTCTTAACGGCTGCGGTGGCGCGCGCCCCGGTCATCAAACTCATCTCTCCGCGGCCGCGCCTCGTTCACGCGCGATATTGCGGGTAAGTGCGTTGCTCCGTGCAGACTGCATTGTGCTTGAATAAAAGAGGCTCGTCGTTCCTCCTGACGTCACTGATTCCAGTGCGGTGTGTGTGTGTGTGTGTGTGTGTGTGTGAATGACTCAGGCTTTGATGAGATGGACCGGAACCGAGCGCATCTGGCGGCGGCGCGTCTGCAGATGTTCGCCGGAGATTCGGCATTATCGCTGCACGCGCCCGGCGACATTTTATACCCAGCGTGAAATGTTAAAGCTCCGCCTGTGTCAACATTTTTCCGCGAATTTATTTGTTAGGTTTGTGCGCTAATGACTCTGCTCCTTCGTTTAATGGTTCAGGTGTGTGTGTGTGTGTGTGTGTGTGTGTGCGCGCGCGCGCTTGTTAGGCTTCTCTTAAAATGGTGCTCAGATAAAAGAAAAACTAGCAGTGCTGAAAGTTGCCCATTGTATATTTGTTTCTAAACCTCATGGTATTTCCACACGCAGGTTCTGACCCAGTCATGTCCACCCCAGAGCCTGTAGGTGGGCCGGCATGTCCCGGGCCCTCGCCTGGAGCAGGTCCGTCTCCCGGAGCCGTGCTGGCTTCCGGTCTGTCTCCGGGGTCTTCACACAGCATGATGGGCCCCAGCCCCGGGCCCCCGGCATCCACAGCTCATGCCTTCCCACCGGCCGGATCCGCGGGATACAGTCAGGAGAGCCTTCAGCAGATGCACAAGGTGGGATGGTTGTGACAGAGGTTTGTGCTGAGATCTGATGCCTGTGTTTGTCCCGAAGCCGATGGAGGACAATCTTCCAGACGAGGTTCGCTTCAGTCAGATGAAGGCGGTTCCAATGAGGTCGGCTCATGGGGGGATGACGCGTCCTGCCAGCCCGATGGATCAGCACTCTCAAGGTTTGACATCTAGACAGTCACGTGGCCAAAAAGCTCAAAACCAGGCTTGTGTTTTTTAGACGACGATGTGTGTTCTCTCTTTCACACAGGCTTCCCATCACCACTTGGATCTTCAGAACACGTTTCGAGTCCAGTGTCCAGCGGGCCTCCTTCAGGTCCTCTCCTGTCAGGCTCCTCCTCCACCTCTTTAGATGCTGTGGACGCGCAGCCCGTTCAGCAGAACCGGGCAGGAAACCAGAGTGGGCCTGGTGGCTCCTCCGCCACCCCGACGCCCTTCAACCAGAACCAGCTGCACCAGCTGCGGGCTCAGATCATGGCCTACAAGATGCTGGCGCGCGGACAGCCACTCCCTGACCACCTGCAGATGGCCGTGCAGGGGAAGCGGCCCATGCCTGGCATGCCACAGGGTCCGTCTCTTACTGGTCTGCCACCCGGCAGCGGTGCTGGCTTTGGTCGAGGTGAGTAGATCCATCTTTATTTTGGGTTTTCTTGCAGTGAGGAACATCTCGCTGAGTCTGTGCTGACTTTAGTAACTGGCTGTTCTGCAGGAATGATGGGGCCCAACATGCCACCCCCCGGACCCTCAGCGGGACCACCTTGTGCTCAGGGCCAGAACCTCAACGGACCTCCCAAATCGTGGGCTGAAGGTGAGCGAGTCTGTTGAATTATTAGAAAAAAACAACTAGACAATGCTATTTCTGAAGGAAATACTACTGAACGCAGCAATGTGAGGTTTCAGTCTTCAGATTTAAATTTATGTAGTGAATATATAATATTTACACTTTTAGTAAAATAAATTATAGAAGCTATGAGCTGTGTATTGTCTGGTACTAAATTAGAATTTTTCTCAAACTTAAATTTGTGATTTTGAATTAGTTTGGTGTTGTTTGATTTGTATGAAAAAGTCAATTTTCATACAAATCCTCATTATAATGAAATGGTCTAGAATTCAGTTGTCTTTGCAAGTAGTGAGGCAAAAACTATTTGAGAATACTTTGTTGTTCTTTTTATTGAACATTCAAATTAACAACTTGATCTTGGTTGATTAGGAAAGGTTTCTTCTATTTTGATGTGATACGTATTATGTAAAATACATATTGAATGTAACGACACAATATCACCAGGAGGATTCGTTTTAGATGGAGTCTATAGATTTTTGATTTTGTAAAAAGTGCTCTCATTTGTAACTTTCCCTCATTTGTGTTCTGTTTTAAGTTTTAAAATAATTGGATGGTTACCGTGACGACTCAAAAGTTTAAACTTTGAATCGTTGCTATGGCCGTGTTTCCCGTGCTGCGGAATGTACACGACGACAGAACGCAGACTTTTGACTTTCACTTATATTCTCTCAACCGTGGATTAAACGCGCATGCCGTCGATCATATGGATTTGATATTCGACAGCTGAAATGCGACAGGTAAACCATATTTTAAACTTTCATTTGTGTCAAAGCCAAACAGAAGCGCTACGACTCGACACACTTTGCGTATGAACGGTTCCTTCTATTTTTTAACTATTATAACTGACTGCATCACGGGAATCCATAGATTCATACCTCTTTTAAATTAGCTTAAAAACGCGACGAGGAAGCGGAAAAAGCTTTGAAACTAACGGAGACGGTGACAAATGGAATCCCAACGTGAACTGATCATTCAAAAAGTATGATATGAAGAAGTCGATTTCAGAGGATAAAGATAAAAAGTCTTATGGGCAATTTAAAGTGTGAGGAGTGAGGAGGAGATGAGAAGCTGGTGACAAAAGTATGGACAGCAAGATCGTCCTGACGGATGAATCCTATTCAAAGTCATGAGGGAAAAAACACTAAAACGTAGGAGGAAAAATATAAAGATCTGAAGATGAGAATCGAGGAGGCATGTTTAAGAAGTGTGGAGGCTTGAAGGATGAACCCCATTCAGAGTCGACAGTAAAACCTGAACCTGAATCGGCTGTGATGCGGTTTGCGTCTGACAGGTCCCGTGGTGAACGCCGCCACCCCGTCCAACGCGCCCCAGAAACTGCTGCCGCCACAGCCCACCGGCCGCCCCTCCCCTGCTCCGCCCTCTGTCCCGCCAGCCGCCTCCCCCGTAATGCCCCCTCAGACTCCTCCCTCCCAGGGCGCGACGCTGGTGCCGCTGCATCAGAAGCAGAACCGCATCACGCCGCTGCAGAAGCCCTGCGGCCTCGACCCTGTAGAGATCCTGCAGGAGAGAGAGTACAGGTGACACACTCAGCAGAGACCCACAAAAACGCTTCAGACATATCTAAACCATTAAAAAATAGCGCTGTCAAACCATTCGTTTTTTTTAACTAGTTAATCGCACTTCCCCAACCAAATTAATTGCGATTAATCTCGTTTAATCACACATAATACATGTTTTATATTTAATGATAATGTATTATTATTATTATTAACAATTATTAATAATAAGAACAAGTATATAATCTTGTAATATTGCTAATTGAAGTGTGAAATATAAATCAATGTAAACTCGACACAAACTAAACACTTCCAACACGCTGATCACACATTTTTAACTAAAGGATCAAACCGGCGATCACATATTCATGTCAAAAGGAGCAAAGCGCTGATCACACATTCAAGGAACACATAAAAAAAGCTTCATCAATTATCTGATCAACCATCCATTTTAAATCAACTTTAAGAGATTTAATCAAAATGGTGAAGGACTTTGATCTAAAGTTAGAGACAGACAGAGGGAAAGACAGACAAATATTGTAGAATGAACACTCCACAAATGTCACGTTAGAGCAGAGAAGTTAGACCTTCACTTCACTTCTCTCCTCGAGTCGTCTGAGAGACTGCACGTAATTGCATTGCACTCTATTCTTTCCATAAGTGCGCCGTGATAGAAAAACGGCAAAACCGGGAAAACCGGAAGTGCGATTAATGCATTAATAAAATTTGACGCAATTAAACCTCTTTAATTAACCGCACGCGTTAACGTGTTAACTTTGACAGCCCTATAAAAAAAAAAAAGGAATGAGATCATGCGCTCGCCATGGGTGATTGGTCCGGCTCGGCGTGGGGTCCGAGTGATGATGTAACCGGTTGTGTGATGTCACTGCAGGCTGGAGGCACGCATCGCTCACCGCATCCAGGAGCTGGAGAACCTTCCGGGCGCACTAGCCGGAGACCTGCGCACTAAAGCCACCATCGAGCTGAAGGCCCTGAGACTGCTGAACTTCCAGAGACAGGTGAGGAGGAGGAGGAGGAGAGAGCGGGAGACGCCGGTGCTGAGCCGTCTGTGTTCTCCAGCTGCGACAGGAAGTGGTGGTCTGCATGCGGCGCGACACGGCGCTGGAAACCTCGCTGGACGCCAAAGCCTACAAGCGCAGCAAGAGACAGTCCCTGCGCGAGGCCCGGATCACGGAGAAGCTCGAGAAGCAGCAGAAGATCGAGCAGGAGCGCAAGCGGCGGCAGAAGCACCAGGTGGGAAGCATCACAAAGTAACGCATTACTGTAGTCACAATACCTTTTCACTGGAAAAGTAAAGTAACGGATTACTGTAATCACAATACCTTTTCACTGGAAAAGTAAAGTAACGGATTACTGTAATCACAATACCTTTTCACTGGAAAAGTAAAGTAACGGATTACTGTAATCACAATACCTTTTCATTGGAAATGTAAAGTAACGGATTACTGTAATCACAATATCTTTTCACTGGAAAAGTAAAGTAACGCATTACTGTAATCACAATACCTTTTCACTGGAAAAGTAAAGTAACGGATTACTGTAATCACAATACCTTTTCACTGGAAAAGTAAAGTAACGCATTACTGAAGTCACAATACCTTTTCACTGGAAAAGTAAAGTAACGGATTACTGTAATCACAATACCTTTTCACTGGAAAAGTAAAGTAACGCATTACTGTAGTCACAATACCTTTTCACTGGAAAAGTAAAGTAACGGATTACTGTAATCACAATACCTTTTCACTGGAAAAGTAAAGTAACGGATTACTGTAATCACAATACCTTTTCACTGGAAAAGTAAAGTAACGGATTACTGTAATCACAATACCTTTTCACTGGAAAAGTAAAGTAACGGATTACTGTTCATTTGAAGGTCATTTAACAAGTTACTTACAATGTACTTGCATTACATCATTATTTAATTTATTTATTTAATTCGCTTATCGGTAAAAGTTGACTTTTCCGCGTCAGAATTGTCGTAGTGCTGGTGCACGTTATTCGTGACAGTTTTCGACGGTCGTATTTAAAGTGTGGCCATTACAAAGTAACGCATTACTGTAATCAAAATACTTTTTCACTGGAAAAGTAATGTAACAGATTATTGTAATTCAAATATTTTCACTGAAAAAGTAAAGTAACGGATTACTGTTCATTTGTAGGTCATTTAATAACAGTTACTCACAATGTACTTGCGTTACTTTGTAAAATAATTAAGCTTGCTGAAAATCATTATTTAATCCTAAACAAAACAATTCATGGTAAAATACTAAACAATTCATGGTAAAAGTTTAAGTTTTCTAAATGATTGTAGTGCTGGAGCACGGCAATTTTAAGAAGTATTGAGTTACTTAGTCATCAGCTAAGTTACTTTTCAGACAAAATCATTGAAAAAGTAATTTACAAAATTGTAAAGTAATTAGTAATCAGCTACTTTTTTTTACGTGACTTACCCAACCAACGCTGGTGAGAACGGACGCACACTTTCTTCCCCCAGGAGTTTCCCATCATGCCCTTGTTCTCCTCTGCAGGAGTATCTCAACAGCATCCTGCAGCATGCCAAGGACTTTAAGGAGTACCATCGATCTGTCACCGGCAAAATCCAGAAGCTCACCAAAGCCGTGGCCACCTACCACGCCAACACCGAGCGCGAGCAGAAGAAAGAGAACGAGCGCATAGAGAAGGAGAGGATGAGGCGACTGATGGTCAGCACACACACACACACACACACACACACACACACACACGCTCAAGTGTGGTCCGCGTGTCGTCAGGCTGAAGACGAGGAGGGCTACAGGAAGCTGATTGACCAGAAGAAGGACAAGCGCCTGGCCTACCTGCTGCAGCAGACGGACGAGTACGTGGCCAACCTGACCGAGCTGGTCCGTGCCCACAAAGCGGTCCAGGCTCTGAAGGAGAAGAAGAAGAAGAAAAAGAAGAAGAAGAAGAAGATGGAGAACGCAGAGGGGCAGACGGGAGCTCTGGGTCCTGATGGAGAGGTCCGTCACAGCTCTGTGGATGTTTGTCTGGTGGAGTGATGAGTGCTGATGTTGTCGATGTCCAGCCGCTGGACGAGACCAGTCAGATGAGCGATCTCCCGGTGAAGGTCATTCACGTGGACAGCGGGAACATCCTGACCGGCGTGGATGCTCCTAAAGCTGGTCAGCTGGATGCGTGGCTGGAGATGAACCCAGGGTGAGAAGCTCTTCCTCTCCGTCACACACGGCCAGACCCGTCTCACTCTTCCCGTCTGTCTGCAGATACGAGGTGGCACCGCGCTCGGACAGTGAGGATTCTGGGACGGAGGAGGAGGAGGTGCGTGCGTGATTCTAACTCGGGAGTCGGGAACCTTTTTGGCGGAGAAAAACATAAACAAAAACGTTAAAAAAAAAAAAAAGAAATACTTAAAAGCAACATAAAATGCAGGACATTGAGTTTCTGAATGAATTTTGATAATGTTGTTATTAGGCACTGAAATTGCTTAATAACGCAAATTGGAGAGCAACAGCGCTCATTCAGGCTAGGAAATGAACTGCAATTGAACACGTTCACGGTGAGGAGAAGAGCTAGAACGCTATTGGTGCACACGCCCAATGCCAACCAATGGCAGACCCCGATGGGCATAGTCACATGCAGGCAAAAGGTCAAAAGTCAAAACACAAAATCCTGAAGCACAACAGGGAAAAAAAAGTTTTGAACGGAAATGTGAAGATCGCAAGAACGAAACAAAAATGCTTAGATTTTTTGGGGTTTTTTTTCTTCGTTTACGTTTAATCTTTCCGATACTAGTCTCTCTGCACAAAGTCGAATTCCTCTGCTCATTCCTGTTAAAGATACTAGTAGAATACTCCTCGTCTCTTTTTCTTTTAGCCGCCTTCTTCTATAAAAAGGGTTTCTGCGTTTAGCTTGCGCACTGTTTTTTTTTCCGCGTCGAGGTAAAAACGTCGTGTTGTCCCGAGGACAGCTGTGATTGGCTCCAGCCACCCGGAAACGAACGGACTGAAACACAAGAGAATCTTTTATATTTTTAACGTTGTTGATTTTTTGTTAAAGCTTTGTCCGCGAGCCAAATACAGTCATCAGAAGAGCCATTAAAGGCCCGTGAGCCATAGGTTCCCGACCTCTGCTCTAACGGTCAAACGCATGAACTAAAATCCATTGGCTCCCGACAGGAGGAGGAGGAGGAGCCTCCACAGCTGCTGCCTTCACAGACACAGAGCGCCGAGGAGAAGAAGAAGATCCCTGACCCCGACAGTGAGGACGTGTCTGAGGTGGACGTCCGGCACATCATCGAGTACGGCGAGCCCATGCGCTGACCAGTCCTCAGTGTGTGTGCTGATGAGCGTGTGTGTGGCGCAGACATGCCAAGCAGGACGTGGACGACGAGTACGGCAGCGCCGCCTTCGCCCGCGGCCTTCAGTCCTATTACGCCGTGGCTCACGCGGTGACGGAGCGAGTGGACAGACAGTCGTCTCTGCTGATCAACGGTCAGCTCAAGCAGTACCAGGTGTGTGTCCGCACTCTCACACTGACCTGCTGCAACACCTTCAACCTGGAAATCACTTTTTCAAGAGACTTTGAACCTGCTTTAGAATACAAGACTTCACCTGGAAAAGACCCAGAGTTGAAGGATCCTATGTAATCGGCAAGGGTGTAAAGAGTAGCGGACAGCCATACTTGAGTAAAAGTACAGATACTAACTAAAATTACTTCATTATAAGTAACAAGTCACCAATATCAAAAAGACTTGAGGCAAAGTATCCAATTTTTAAAGAACTTCAGTATTAAGAAGTATTTTATTCGTACTCAATATAGGCCCAAAAAATAAAGAAATGTGAAAATAAACTATTGTTTTCTAATACAGAAACAGAAATTAACCTCCATGTTTGAAAAATGGTAGAACAAAGTAGATAAAAAGAACAAAAAGTCAGTCTCAATCACTTTAATTTGCAAGTAGATATCAAATAAAATTCTAATTATTAAATTATATATTATATGTATTATATAAAGTTATATATTATATAATAACATTTGTAAAACAAGTTTTTACGCCCCTAATTCACGCAAATCTACATGTGGTTTCGAATTCACCAATTACGTCCATTACCATCAGCAGCCTAAAGATGGCGATATTCACCTCGTCCGCCCAAGTAATTAACCGCGCGGTATAAATCGATTTAGGCTTGTCGTGCACAATCAAAATGTAACGAGTAACGATAAGTGTTCGTTCAAATGTAGTGGAGTGAAAAGTACTGCTACTCAATCACAAATGCAGTGGAGTAGAGAGTAAAAGTTGCGTATATTTTTGATACTCAGTGCAAGTAGGAAGTAGCCAGAAACATACTTAAGTAAAGTAACCAAGTACATTTACTCAAGTATCTTACACCCCTGATAATCGGGATATACTGTAAACAGGATTTAATATGAAAATTAGACCTAGAAGATTTTTAGGCCGATCTAAAATAGGTACAAGGATTAATCTAAAAACATGGCATCATCACCATATACATAGGTGTATTCTGTCAGAAATCTAATGGTCAACTGAGGTCGCGACGGATTCAGATGTGGAGAAATTTTCTCTGATATTATCACTCCATTCCCCATATACCCATTCTGGCAAAATAATAGTTATATATTAAGGAGGCATTTCCTAAAATATATTCCTTTAATTTATTTTTATCTTTTTTTTAATCTGTTTACTGTATTGTATTGACTATGTTAATATGAAGTCATCTAAACTTTTTTTTTTTTTTATTTATGGATTGTTTATTGTTTTTGTTTACTTATTATTTTAAAATATTTTTTATTATTGTTTATTTTATTATTATTTTGCGTAATTATTATGATTTTATTATTTATTTCATTTTTTCGTTACTGTACTTTGAAATCTTTATGCTTCCCATGAAGTCAATTTCAATTTTTTTTTTATTTTCCAAACGGCGAAAAATCTTGTTTTAAGTAGTGAGAGTTATTCCATGAGATCACATGATCAACCAGTAAAATCAGGAGAATCACGAGCTCATGAGAAAGCGTGTGATTGTGTGCAGATCAAGGGTCTGGAGTGGCTGGTGTCCCTGTACAACAACAATCTCAACGGGATCCTGGCGGACGAGATGGGCCTGGGCAAAACCATCCAGACCATCGCCTTGATCACCTACCTGATGGAGTACAAGCGGCTCAACGGGCCGTACCTGATCATCGTCCCGCTCTCGTCAGTCCCTGCTTTCCTTCCTCGGGACCACACCGGCTCGCTGAGATCTTCTCACCTGCTCTCTGCTTCCCCCTCAGGACTCTGTCCAACTGGGTCTACGAGTTTGACAAATGGGCTCCATCAGTGGTGAAGGTCTCATACAAGGTGAGTGGATTCCTCTCGTGGTCTTCGTCCTGGTGATCACGTGACCTGTCTGTAGGGGTCGCCAGCCGCACGGCGAGCTTTTGTTCCGCAGCTGAGGAGCGGGAAGTTCAACGTGCTCCTCACCACGTACGAGTACATCATCAAGGACAAGCAGGTTCTGGCCAAGGTGAACCCCAGCAGATCTTCAGAGATCACCGTCGGCTGGATCTAACGTGAGCTCGTGCTGCCGCAGATCCGCTGGAAGTACATGATCGTGGACGAAGGCCATCGCATGAAGAACCATCACTGTAAACTGACGCAGGTCCTGAACACGCACTATCTGGCCCCACGGCGTGTTCTTCTGACCGGGACGCCGCTGCAGAACAAGCTTCCGGAGCTCTGGGCGCTGCTGAACTTCCTGCTGCCCACCATCTTCAAGAGCTGCAGCACCTTCGAGCAGTGGTTCAACGCTCCCTTTGCCATGACCGGAGAGAAGGTCCGTGCCCGTGTGTCCACCCGATGGACCCGGAGATGACTCCTGTGTTGGTGCGTCTCAGGTGGATCTGAACGAGGAGGAGACCATCCTGATCATTCGCCGTCTGCACAAAGTGCTGCGGCCGTTCCTGCTGCGCCGGCTGAAGAAGGAAGTGGAGGCGCAGCTGCCGGAGAAAGTGAGTGGCTTTTTCCGTCTGTGGCAAGTTCAAGTTTGTTTTTATAGCGCTTTTCTTGGTTTCGAGACCAACGCAAAGTCACTGTGCGGATGGGGGAAAAAATAGTCTTTAAAAAGAAAAATGTCTTATTTATCTGTGTTCAAAAATGAGGAAAAATGTCCACCGCCTTGCCCTTAATTAATTAAAGGATTACTAGTTTTTACTTGAATATAAGCACTAGAGGAGTGACGAGACACTTATCCTACGAGACGAGGCACTGGGTTCACAGACAAGACAAGATTTATAAAAAAATAAAATATATGGAGAACAATAGTATTTTATTTTTTTTAAATATCAACGACCAATGAATAAAATACAACATTGTGCTGTTTTTTTTTTTTTTACATTTTCACACATGCACTTTGAGACAGTTGAATGAGGTTTCTAGGAGTTGGAGTTCTTGAATAGTTTTGTTTAATCTACTATTCAAGAAAAGCCACATCGAAGTGAACCGAGTCACAAGTTAAGCTTGGTAAAACACATTTTTAGAGAAGATTTTTTTTTGCATTTTTGATTATGTGCCTGAAAAATCAGGGTGCTTTTGTAGGCGGGGTGCTCTTATTTGCTTAAATGCGGTTCATTTTTTTCAGTCATTTGTAAAGTACTGAAAAGTCACTGTAAAGTTTTATTCTAAATGTCACATTTCTTATACCTATTGACATTTTAGCCAAATTGACATTCACTTGAGGCACGCTGTTCTTCTGCCTTATGACAGGGGGCGCTGCTGATCCCATATCTTCTTATAAAGCCTCGGGCGGGCAGAATATTTGTTTGTCTGAATAAATCTGACTTGACAGCAAGCTTCTGTAAACAGCTTCTTCAAAACGAGTGG
Source organism: Paedocypris sp. Pulau Singkep (assembly GCA_017309775.1). Lineage (NCBI taxonomy): Eukaryota > Metazoa > Chordata > Actinopteri > Cypriniformes > Paedocypris > Paedocypris sp. Pulau Singkep. The sequence continues at coordinate 22,085,557 of MU204204.1, forward strand.
CTCATGAATTTGAACATTTTAGAAAAAAAAAAATTTCCATTCAAAATTGTATTGTTGTGCTGTGTGTTCTCGCAGGTGGAGTACGTGATCAAGTGCGACATGTCTGCGCTGCAGCGGGTTCTGTACCGACACATGCAGGCCAAAGGAGTTCTGCTGACCGACGGGTCCGAGAAGGACAAGAAGGTGAGAAGATCTCACGCACGAGACCTTTACTTCACCACACACCAGAGGAGAGACAGGCTGGGAGTGAATGAGAAGATCAGCTTCATGCCAGCCTTCTGTTCCAGGGCAAGGGAGGAACCAAGACCCTGATGAACACCATCATGCAGCTGAGGAAGATCTGCAACCACCCCTACATGTTCCAGCAGATCGAGGTATATACCAGAACCTCCAACTCAGAAAAGCTCTATATAAATAACAGGGATGTACCGAATTTTCGGCCACCAAAATTTTTCGGCCGAAAAGTGCCAAAAAGTGCATTTTCGGTTTTCGGCCGAAACACTACATCTGTAGAAATATGTTCGAATCCTTCACATGAAATGTTGTTCTGAATGCACTCGTTCTGAATGCACTTTAAACTTAAATGCAATTTTTAATGGAGGAACTTTTAATTTCACAACATTTCAGCAGGCCACTAGGTCAAGTTAAACATTTTAGTTTGAATTATATTTTATACTCTTGAGTGTTGCAATATGCTTGATAAATATTTGCATATTTGTAACACATTTTATTTCATTTATTCTTTGAAACGTCATTATTAGTTTATGCAATTGCAATGCCTTAGTTTTAGTAAATTTATTACACCATCATAGCATTAAATGCAATTGTTTCGGTTTTCGGCCAGGCTTTCCTCTTTTTCGGCCAAGATTTTTCATTTCGGTGCGTGAGGTGAGTGATGTAGTGTGATGCTGAAACGGTGTCTCCTCCTGCAGGAATCCTTCTCCGAGCATCTGGGCTTCTCTGGTGGGATAGTCCAGGGGTGAGGATCACACACTCGCTCCCTCTCCATCACTGCTGCTGTCCACTGACCCGTCTCTCTCTGTTTCACGTGGCAGGGCTGATCTGTACCGGGCCTCCGGGAAGTTCGAGGTTCTGGACCGGATTCTTCCCAAGTTGCGGGCAACCAATCACAAAGTGCTGCTGTTCTGCCAGATGACCTCGCTGATGACCATCATGGAGGATTATTTCGCTTACCGCAGCTTTAAGTATCTGCGCCTGGATGGTGAGAATATATTTCGATGTTAAGTGAGCGATGTCATGTGATGATGGAATTTGGGGGCGTCGATGTTTTAATTGGCTTTAAAATACCTGTTGGGAGTTAGAACAGGCCGAACCAAAGCCAAAAGAAAAACAACTTTGCTGAAGTGAAGCTTTTTTTTCTTTCATTTTTTCACTTTTTCCATTTGTTACTAGTGTGTGCAGAATGTGTTGCAATGTCACAGAAAAATGTGATTAAAATGTGTGAATTATTGGAGTTATGGAATTATACCAATAAAGGAGGTAATTACATTGTATTTACATTGACATTCTTCAAAATTCGAAATGTTGTCCTTTGTTGTAATGTAAAAATTGAATAATAGCATAAAAGGCTTGAAATCGTTCACACAATGGAACAAAGATTCTCTTTAGACTTATCTAATTCTTATTTTTTTATAAGAATTAATCTTATAATAATTATCTAATTCTTTGTTTGAACTGTACGTACTGTACTATTCTTTACTCTGCTGCTGTAAAAAGCAACTCAAGTGGGAAAAATGTTTCTTATTAATCTTATCAGCCTTTTTAGACTTATTTGACCTGACTCTCTCTCTCTCTCTCTCTCTCTCTCTCTCTCACACTCCCACTAATGCACTCTCCCTCACTCTATCGACTTGCCTCTTATTCTCTCTCTTTTTCCTACACTTTCTTTTTTCTCTCACTATCACTTTCTTGCTTGCACTCTTTCTCTCTCTTTCTAGGTCTGTTTAGCTCACTCACTTGCTTTTTATCTGTCTTTCTTTCTCTCTCTCTAGACATAGTAGACTTGTTATATCATGAGAAAAGATTAAAATATCTATGTGTGTGGGAAAAGGGACACGACAATAAAGAATGTATATTAGTTCTTATAATAAAAGACCAAGATACACACTTTTATCACATTATCAGGCCACATGACCTTTAACAACATGAACTTTATAAAACAGTGAACCAAATGTTTTTAACTTCCACAGTTCACATGAAGAATAATAATTATTCATGAGTAATGACAAAATAATAATACAATTGGAATAATAATTAACTCACAGCATCATCAGAAGCCTATTCTTATCCGCTCTTCTGGTGTGAAAAGGCAGGCCAGCCAATCAGAGAGCAGAACACACTAACACACACATTCACACTCTCACAGGCTCCTGTTTGTTTGGTTCATTAGCATCACTCACCTACATCTTATACATTTGAGAAGTTCAGCAATGTTTTGACAGAAATATTGATGAGATCTTTGCGTGGTGATGAGAAGTTAAGACACATCACTCTGTGTGTGTGTGTGTCGGTTGCAGGCACGACTAAAGCAGAAGATCGCGGGATGCTGCTGAAGACCTTCAATGATCCGGCGTCTCAGTATTTCATCTTCCTCCTGAGCACCAGGGCAGGCGGTCTGGGCCTGAACCTGCAGAGCGCCGACACCGTCATCATCTTCGACAGCGACTGGAACCCTCACCAGGTACCCGAGGAGACGGCAGCTCGGACCTCCAGCCGCTCTGACCGGACCTCCCCTGTGCCCAGGACCTCCAGGCGCAGGACCGGGCGCACCGCATCGGCCAGCAGAACGAGGTACGGGTTCTGCGTCTGTGCACCGTCAACAGCGTGGAGGAGAAGATTCTGGCGGCGGCCAAGTACAAGCTGAACGTGGATCAGAAGGTGATTCAGGCCGGAATGTTTGACCAGAAGTCGTCGAGTCACGAGCGCCGGGCCTTTCTCCAAGCCATTTTAGAACATGAGGAACAGGACGAGGTGCGTCATACGACCACGACGTCCCCTCAGCTGTCTCTCGCACCCTGCGTACGTTGAGAGAACTTCAGCTGAGTGTCTGCCAGGCTGGTGTGAGTCGAGCTGCTCTGGAAACGTCTGTCTTGTTTGCTGTGCCCCGTCAGGAGGAGGACGAGGTGCCGGACGATGAGACGGTCAACCAGATGATCGCCAGGAGCGAGGACGAGTTCGACCAGTTTATGGTTCCGTGTCTCACAGCTTTTCCTCGTCTCTGCCTCGTTCGTCCTGCTTGACTTCTTGTCTTCTTGTCTTCTTTGCCTCCGTCCAGCGGATGGATCTGGACCGGCGGAGGGAAGAGGCTCGTAACCCCAAGCGCAAGCCACGTCTGATGGAGGAGGACGAGCTGCCCACCTGGATCATGAAGGACGATGCCGAGGTGGAGCGACTGACCTGCGAGGAAGAGGAGGAGAAGATGTTCGGCCGCGGCTCACGCCAGAGGAAGGAGGTGGACTACAGCGACTCCCTGACCGAGAAGCAGTGGCTGAAGGTGAAGTGACCACTCTGAACTGTCAGTTGAGACTAGGGCTGGACAATTTGTCTTAAAATCATATAATCTTGATTAATTGAACATTTTAGCACCATTGCTAATTCATTATTAATTTTTTTTGCTCATAGTTCACTGACAAGTTTTTTTTTTTACTGTAAATATGTTCACTTATTATAAGTGAGAGATTTTTAAATAATTAAAGGAAACTCAATTTCAGAACACGATTCTTCCGTATGATTATTTATTGAACAACAACAACTGAAATGAAAGCATGCGGTGCCTAAATCGAACAATCACTTTGTTTTTATATAAAAAAAAATTATAATTAATAACTTGCACATTTGCAAACACCATACATTTTTTTCTTATTAACATAGAAAATTTGCAGTTCTCTTCTAAACAAAAAAACTCTTCTATATATATCTTCTATATATCTTATGCGTGTCTTGTGCATAACCAAATATCTACAAAATATCTTTTGTAAACAAATGTTTTAATGTGCATTTATGTTGTAAATGCCAATCAAAGGTGAGCATGTTAACCCTTTCAGTTTCAGGCAGGACCTGACGTAACAATGTTTCACCCGAAATGAAATGATATGACCTGATATGACGAAAAGCTACAAATGTACTTGCCGTTGAAACTGTTTTCTGCAGTGGCTACACTCAACTTCATTTTTTTCTTGGTCGTCCTTCCTGAAGCCAAAATGTTTTTTATATGCCATACTATATATAGTATATATACTTATATACTATAAGCGTACAAGCTGCTTGTAAACGTGTCTTGAGTTTCATGCTGGCAGAATAAGGTAACGGAACTGGGTCATGTGACTCCATACACGAAAAAAAACACCTGGAAAAATGTTGAATGATTATTAATTATTCATTATAAATTTGATTACTTTTTTAGATTCATGGTCCAGCGCTAGTTGAGAAAAAAATAGTCTTGAAGGTCAAAGTTAAAGCTCAGAACCTGGGGCAACTGGTACCCAGTGTAAGGAGACAAGCAGTGAGACGTGTCCTGAGGTGGGATTAAATCTGATCTGACTGTCCTCTCAGGCCATCGAGGACGGGACACTAGAGGAAATCGAGGAAGAGGTCCGGCACAAGAGGACGACCCGCAAGAGGAGGCGCGACCGGGACCCGGACGTTCTTCCTTCAACGTCGGGCACTCGTGCAGGAAGAGAAAGAGACGACGACAGCAAGCGGCAGAAAAAACGAGGCCGTCCGCCAGCGGAGAAACTCTCGCCCAACCCTCCCTCGCTCACGAAGAAGATGAGGAAGATTGTGGATGCCGTCATCAAATACAAGGAGAAGTGAGTGGAACGTTTGCTCCTCTCCCACAATCTCGCGGAATGAATGTTTCTCCATGAGCACACCGTATCTTAAGGAGTGATATCAGCACATGGTTTGACGTCTTCATCGGCTCTTCGCCTTGTTCTTCGGCCGTGTGTGATGACCTTGACCACCTTGTGTTGTGTGGTGTGTGTTAGTAATGGCCGTCAGCTGAGCGAGGTCTTCATCCAGCTGCCTTCACGTAAGGAGCTTCCCGAGTACTACGAGCTGATAAGGCGACCCGTGGACTTCAGGAAGATCAAGGTGATTGGAGCCAAATGCTGCTCGTAGATCTTGAGACTTGTTGCTAAATGACCTTTGACCCTCCAGGAGCGGATCCGCAGCCACCGCTACCGCAGCCTGAACGACCTTGAGCGAGACGTGATGCTGCTGTGTCAGAACGCTCAGACTTTCAACCTGGAGGGATCTCTGGTTAGACTCCGCCTCCTCGCAACTCATGATCAGGTGATCACCTGTGTGTGTGTGTGTGGTTCAGATCTATGAGGACTCCATCGTGCTGCAGTCGGTCTTCACCAGCCTGAGGCAGAAGATGGAGCGAGAGGTGGAGAGCGAGGGAGAGGAGAGCGAGGAGGACGAAGAGGACGAAGGCTCTGATTCAGAAAGTGGGTTCTTCTTCACTTTGTTCTCGGGAAGTTCTCACGCTTGTGTGTGTGTGTGTGTAAAGCAGCTCGATCCGTGAAGGTGAAGATCAAGCTCAGCCGAAAAGACCGGAGCGCTGAGCGAGGAAGAGGACGCAGAAGAACCGCCAGAACCCGAGCCAAACCCGTCGTCAGTGATGACGACACCGACGAGGAGCCGGAGGAGGTGACACACACACACACACACACACACTCACTCACACACTCACGCTCACCTACAGATGTGCCAATCACAGTTTCCAATTTGCCAATACTCGTCATTTCCGAGTAGTATCCTGATCTAATACCATTTCCCAAACCTGTTTTTACACACACACACTTAACCGTGTTCTCACACACAAAAACACACTAAACAAGTCACACTAAACAAAACACACACATGTACAAAACACACTCACTCAAAATTTCAGCCAATACACACTCTCACAAGCTCAAACTATACTTTCTCACACACACACTCAAACATGTTGACACTCAAAACACACTTTTTCACACACAGTCAGACTCAAAAAGACACACGCTCACTCTCAAAACATGCTCACACACAGTCACACACTCAAAACATGATCACACTCTCATTTACACACTCACACAATCACACACACACACATTCTCACACTGAAATTTACTTTTACACACCCAGTCAAACAAAAAATGCACACACACTTTCACTTCATTTATTTACCACTGTGAAATGCAACCGTTTCAGCAAGAACGTCCAAAGTGTTTTTAACCGGCCGAAACTGGTTTCCTTAAACTGCTTTATCTTCATCTCATCCTTGTGCTGTGTGTTCAGGATCGCTCCAACAGCGCGAGTGAGGAGGAACAGGCCTGAAGGTCTGACGTCTCTCAGTGAGGATGAGGAGGACAAAGTTCCCGTCTGTCTGTGACTGTTCAGTCGTTGTGATGCTCTGTGAACATCTCTTTAGTGCTTTACGTAGAAGCTGTTTTATTGACTCCCGTGGTGTGTTTGTGCTCATGTGACGTATGCACGTGTGCATCAGGATCTTCTGTGGATTGACTGTGTTCAGTGTAACTGCACGAGCTCTTCTGCCGTAGCCGACGTGATGTTTCGCAAGCCTTAAATGCACAATAAAGGTAACATTGAGATGCGGTGCTCACGCTTGCCTCCTTTCTAAACGTGGTTTCGAGTTGATTCTGAGCACGTCATGTTAAGTATGTAAAGTATGTTCTGTAATCTGCACAAGAGTCTGTTGTGATTCGAAGGGTGTGTGAGGTAACATCCAAACGGGAGTGAGGTAATATCTGGCCAGCAGGGGGCGCGGACGTCTCGTGTGCTGATGAACTGAGCTATTTACCGGCGCACGTTTAACTTATATCACATCGAATTCGTTATTTAAACGGTTGATAGTGAGCAAATAAGCCTAGTTTGGGTACAACTACGGCCGATTTAGCGTCACGTTTAGCCGTTTGACGCGGGAATGAAATTCACCTGACTGATCTTTCCACATTCCTCTCATATTTCAGAGCCGCCCGACCCTCATCAGCGCCGGACAGAGTCTCGATTCGATCTGTCACATCTCGAATCTCACATGATCTAAAGCCCGAAATCGCACGAGACCGAATCATGCGCGCACGTGAGAATCTCGTCCCAACACTCAATTAGAACAGTTGAGTGTGTATCATATAAAAATACTATATTTGTCTAACACTTAACTGACGAAATTACCCGTTCTTGGTTATATTGTTTTAATACTGCGCAGTATTTTTTACACCGTTGTGCACTGCCCGTCGGTAAATAATTGACTTGAGGACCAAATAGTTTGTTGGTCATACATTCACCTGCAGTGTGTGTGTGTGTGTGTGTGTGTGTGTGTGTGTCAGGGCTCAATGCCCTCATTCTGCACTAAGACAAGCCCCTCGAGTAAACTGACACACTGATAAGGGATTCAACAACCTGCGTCCTGGAAGCTCCGCCCACAGCCGTTACGTATCTCATTTAAAATATCACACCACTGTTGGAGACACGCCCACCGGGGTTTCATTCAAATTGATGGGTTTCGTTGCGAACTGCCATCATTTAGTTTCTGCGCGGATGACAACAAGCGCGTCTCTACAGTTGAAAAGTGCAAAAACCAAAACGACGTTCACGCTTTATTTTGTCGTGATTGTTAAGAATATTCCGGAACCCGCAAACAGATGATGGAGTTTCGGTACAGTTTCCTGTGGCTGTTTTGGCTGCTTCCATTTGTATCCAGAGCCGGTGAGTGCATTTTTATTCAAGCTTCTTTTTTAAGATTTTGCTATGTGGGGAAAAATCGGACTAGACGGGGCTGAACTATCAACTTTTCATTTATTTCAATTTTCTTTACTCAACTGCTTCGTAATTTCTATAATTTTGTCCCGTGACAGTTGTGGCGTATCGTTTCTGGTAACACCAAATACACATATATCGAATAGCTTTTTTGGCAAGTCAAACGTTTAATGTTAAACTTGTTTGACAGCGTCAATCTTTCACGCTGATTCTTGCCTCCATCTCAACGAGGCGTCGTCCAGGGAAAATATCTAGTTTCTGATTGGCTGAAGCGGTTGCACATGGCGCCATGGTAACTGATTGGTTAATAACACACCGCTGATAGTTGATTACTGCTTCTGATTGGTCGGCTGACAGGTCTGTCAGAATGACTTGGGGTCTTCAGCGCTTATTCTCGCTGAATGGATGGCGTCTGGTCAGCCTCCCCTCGGGTTTCAGTCTTTCAGTTCGCGTGGCGCTGGTCGGTGGGTGAAATTGGCCTGTAGGTTGACAGGTTTGCCTGGATGTTTTGTTGTGGAAACGCCTCTGCGAAGATGTCCAGGAAGCGGTTAATCCGGTTTTTTTGAGCAGATTCCTCGCGGTCACACCTGGTGACGTCACGCCCGAGACATCGCATCTGATCTTCCCAACTCCCAGTTTAAATACCTTTTGTTCCTCTTGAAAATAATGTTATAATAATAATAATAATAATAATATACAAAAAATGTTAATATTATAAAATATTGTTATTGTTAAAATAATATAACAATTTGTAGCAATAGCCAGAATTAGTGTAATTACCGGTAAATACAGTTTCGATGTACAGTTATTTGGATTCAGCTTGTGCACATCTGTTCATTTCTAAAACGATGAAAACCCCCATAGAACAGGATGTGAGGAAGCGGTTATGGCTCATTTAGCAGAAATGGCTGTAAAATCAATACTAAAATTAATGTATTGGAAGACTCCCATCTCCCATTCTCTCAGGATGCTCATGTTACCTAAATAATAATACATAATAAAGATCCTGGTAGCTTAAGTGGCCCCAGGTGAATCAGTATCACTCTGGATCTTCTCCATCCCAACTCTCTTTTCTCAGTATGAATATGCAAATGTTTCCGTGGAGACCAGTGAACAACAGGTGGTGTGATTTATTAGCTCCGCCTCCACCATTGTCTTAAAGAGACACAACATGTCATCAGTCTCCACGCACCACACAAACTCCGCTTTGTTTCTAGACACTTGACACTGTTTCCATGACTGTCCCTGATGAGTTTTGGTTCTCATGGAGATATGAAAAATAATGTTAGCCGTGTGTGTGTGTGTGTGTGTGTGTGTGTGTGTAGCAGGTGCGCTGACCTGCAGTCAGGACCAGTTTAGGTGCGGGAACGGGAGGTGCATCACCAGCCGCTGGGTCTGCGACGACACAGACGACTGCGGCGATGCAACGGATGAGCTGCTGGAGTCCTGCAGTGAGCGCAGAACATGCCCACCACCTCCCCACTCCACAGAAAGATCTCACCCTGCCCGTTTGCTCATCCACACAGGTCAAAAGACGTGCCGGTCGGAGCAGTTCAGCTGCGGCGGGCGACTGAATGAGTGTGTGTCCACCAGATGGCGCTGTGATGGGAAGGTGGACTGCGAGAACGGAGCGGACGAGAACGAATGCGGTGAGAATCCGTCTCGGGAACTGAAGGAACAAACATCTGTTGAACAAAGATCAAGGATAGGCTAACGAGCGCTAATCAGAGTCACGGTCAGACGATGCGAGGTGTGGTTCTGGTTTTGGAACTCTAATAGTTGATATTGCGCAATCTTGACTCCACTGCTTCATATCTATCCTAGTAGTGGCCGCCTTATTTGGCATTCGTTCTCAAATGCGCCTTTTCATTGGATCATCTCGCCAATCCGAACATCCAATTACTTCTCCACATCAGCATCTTGCACCAGCTCAGTATCTGGAAACACTCAACCTTCTTGTTTACACTTTCCTTCACACTCATGCGGTCAAGCTGATTCTCGATGCCTTTCCTCTCCACACTAGGCCTAATTCTAAATCTCTTTTAACTGATTAATACCTGCATATATATTTTGCAAACGGATTAGTAATGATTAAATGAAATAATAAGCAATGTAAATGTGACAAAAGTACAGTAAGCGAGCGAGCAGGTGGACTGTGCTGGTTCTGACTAGCGCTGGGCGGTATAGCGGTATTAACGTGAACACCGGTGTTGAGTTGCGCCACGATATGGATTTTGCAGTATCGTGGATACCCTGGCACTTCCATGAATTTACCTTTTATACACGTATATAAACACTTTAATGCAGTAAAATACATTTGTTTCGTCACAGCTTTTAATTACAACACGGATACATTGCTAATCGAATACAGAAAGCGTTGTAAGAAACTGAATTAATGGATCACCCGCGAGGCGCATGCATCGCGCACGCGCTGTGCCGCTCCATGTGCCGTTTTTTTTAAAGCGGCTCTCTCTCTCTCTCTAATACTTTTAATACTCTCTCTCTCTCTCTCTCTAATACTTTTAATACTCTCTCTTTCTCTCTCTCTCTCTCTAATACTTTTAATACTCTCTCTCTCTCTCTCTCTCTCTCTCTCTACTTTTAATAGATATACGGTATAAAAAATGACAGCTGCTTCTCCACGTTTCCCCTCATAACGTTATAATTTCGTGCTTTATATAAAATAAGAACACCCCCCACAATACCGTGATACAACACCGATACCGTCTGTACACTAGAAAATACCGCGATATGAATTGTAACTCCTATCGCCCGCCCCTAGTTCTGACGTCTAGCGGCTGGTTTCAGAGCTGCGGCGGTGCGCGGACGAGGAGTTCCGCTGCGCGAGTGGACAGTGCGTGTCGCTGGACTTTGTGTGCGACGAAGACCCCGACTGCGACGATGGGAGCGACGAGAAGGCCTGTCCCGTCCGCACCTGCGTCCCCGGGTCCTTCCAGTGCCGCAGCTCCGCCTGCATCCCGCAGCTGTGGGCCTGCGACGGCGACGCCGACTGCGCAGACGGCTCTGACGAGTGGCCGCAGAACTGCACGTCTGCTGCGGGTGGACGCTCGCCCCGCACCTGCCGCGCCCACGAGTTCCTGTGCGACAGCGGCGAGTGTGTTCCTGCCGGCTGGAGCTGCGATGGAGAGTTCGACTGCAGAGACCGTTCGGACGAGCGCAACTGCAGTGAGTGTCGGGCTGATCCTGACGTGCGTGTGTGTGCGTGTGTGTGTGCGTCAGCGTGTTGCGGTGACACACTCTGTTTGTTACAGCTGCACCCACCTGCAGGCCGGATGAGTTCGGCTGCGCAGACGGCAGCTGCATCCCAGGACTGCAGCAGTGTGATGGGGCGTCTGACTGCGCAGACGGCAGCGACGAGACGGGCTGTGCAAAAGGTAAGATGACGCTCACACACACACACACACACACGCACAGACACACACACACACACACACACACACACAAGTGCTGTCAGTGACACTCTCTTTCTCTCTATCTCTCTCTAACTCTCTCTCTCACTCTCTCTCTCTCTCTCTGTCTGTCTCTCTATCTCCATCTCTCTTTCTCTCGCTCTCTCTCTCACACACACTCTCTTACTCTCACTCTCTCTCTCTCTATCTCCATCTATCTCTCTCTCACACACACTCTCTTACTCTCTCTCTCTCTCTCTCTCTCCATCTCTCTATCTCTCTCTCTCTCTATCTGTCTGTCTCTCTGTCTCCATCTCTCTCACTCTCTCTCTCTATCTCTTTCTTTCTCTCTCTATCTCTCTCTCACTATCTCTCTCACTCTCTCTTCATCTCTCTTTCACACTCTCTCTCTCTCTCTCTCTCTCTCTCTGTTTCACACTCTCTCTATCTCTCTCACACACTCTCTCTCTCACACACACTCTCTCTCTATCTCTCTCTTTCTCTCTTTCTCTCTTTCTCTCTTTCTCTCTCTCTCTCTCTCTCTGTTTCACACTCTCTCTATATCTCTCTCACACACTCTCTCTATCTCTCTCTCTCACACTCTCTCTCTCTCTCTTTCTCTCACTCTCTCTCTCACACACACACACACACACACACACACACACAGACAGACAGACACACACACACACACACTCACACAGACA
>MU204204.1:22097552-22112552 GCA_017309775.1 Paedocypris sp. Pulau Singkep
CTCTCTCTCTCACACACACTCTCTCTCTCTCTCTAGTGAGCGCCTGCGAGGGTCCGAGCAGTTTCCGCTGTGGCAGTGGCGAGTGTGTCAGTGCCGAGCGTGTGTGTGATGGCCGGAGGGACTGCCGTGATTGGTCAGACGAGCCGCTGAAGGAGTGTGGTGAGTGATGTGCTCTGATTGGCTCATGGAGGAGACGGCCAGTGATGTTGAACCCGTGTGACCCCTGCGCAGGAGTGAACGAGTGTGTGCGTGACAACGGCGGCTGCTCGCACGACTGTCTGGACCTGAAGATTGGACACCAGTGTTCCTGTCCGGCGGGATTCCAGCTGGTCAACCGCACACACTGCGCTGGTCCGTCTGGTTTTACTTACGTCTCTGTGTGTGTGTGTGTGTGTGTTACAGATTATGTAAATGTGTGTGTGGTTAAATGATCTTTACTTTACTTTACAGTCGCAGTACTTTACTTTACAGTCACTTTACAGACTCTTTTATCCAAAGCGAGTGTGTGTGTGTATACTCTCTTCTTAAAGACATGCTATATTTGTGTTTGTCTGGCAAATTTTAAGTTGCATCTTAAAACACATCTTTTTACCAGATTTTAAAATGTTGTACTCCGCTTGCTTTTGTCTATGTTTCTGAACTTGTTTATATGTTTGAATATGTTTGTTTTTACAATTTTTACACAAATGTAAAGTGTACTTGAGTGTTTAGAAAGGCTTTTATTATTGTATTGTATTATTACGTATGTCAGTGTGTGTGTGGTTACAGACGCTGTGAGTGTGAGTGTGTGTGTCAGTTTTAATAAGTGTTTGGCTTTTTCCCGCGCAGATGTGGACGAGTGCGCGGACCCCGACACCTGCACTCAGATCTGCGTCAATCTGCCCGGCAGCTACAAGTGCGACTGTACGGAGGGTTTCCAGCTGGATCACATGACCAAAGACTGCAGAGCCGTCACAGGTAGGGCAGCGGCCCAGGGCATTATGGGTAGCGGAGGTGTTTCCGTGACGACGGACTGTGGTTTCCCGGCAGGATCCGCGGCGTACCTGCTCTTCAGCACGCGGCACGAGCTGCGGCGCATCACGCTGACCAGCCGCGAGTACACCACTCTGATTCGCCGGCAGAAGAACATGCTCGCGCTGGACGTGGACATCCAGGCCGGACGCGTTTACTGGACCGACAACAGTCAGAAGAAAATCTACAGGTCGGTTTTTGCTCTCACACACACACACATAAAATGAGAATCACGATTTTTTTGCTTGGAATAAAGATCACAATTCTTTTCACAATTCTTTCTGTGTATTTTATTATAATAAATATTCAACCCTGAAAATCAGGTTGTCAAACAGCAATTTAATGACACATATTACTAATTGCTTTAATTATAAATAAATGGAATGAAAAATATAATGTAATGTAAAACTAATGTTGAAAAGAAAAAAAAAATCACCATTAAACGTAATAAAAATAAACATTTACATGAACAAGTGCAGTACCTCGGGTGGCCGTCACGTGCGTCCCGCGTCATCACACCCGCGAGAGGCGCCACAAAATACTCCAAAAGTGATCATATTTCAGTCATAATATTTAAAACTCAGCCGATCGATCACAGAGTTATAACAGGCAGAGTCGTATAAATGCTGGATTCAGATCGTGAAGAGGCGGCATCGAGATCGCGATCCTTTAACGATTAATTGTGCAGCTCTAACACACACAAACACGCGCGCATGCTGATTGCTGTTTGTGTCACAGCGCCCTGACCTCTGACCCCACCCACCACACCGTGGTGATTGACCGTCAGCTGTCCAGTCCCGAGGGTGTGGCTGTGGACTGGATCCACGGACACATCTACTGGACCGACAGCGGCCTGCAGAGCATCTCGGTGGCGACGGCAGACGGACAGAAGCGCAAGACTCTGATTGGCAGCGGCCTGCAGAACCCTCGCGCCATCGCCGTCCACCCGCTGCACAAGTGCGTCCCGCTGCTGACCTCACCAGCGGCACACGTGTTCTGATCTGTGTGTGTGTGTGTGTGTGTAGCTTCATGTTCTGGACGGACTGCGGCGAGACGGCCCGGATTGAGAGGAGCGGACTGAACGGCGCCGATCGCATCCCTCTGGTCACCGACAACATCGCCTGGCCCAACGCCATCACACTGGGTGAGTGTGTGTGTGTGTGTGTGTGTGTGTGTGTGGCGCACTAATGTGTGCAGAGGAGTCAAGTAACAAACCAAAAAAAACTGTTACTTTTACTCACAAGTAGATTTTTGGCTTTTATCTTACTTGAGGAATTAGTTTTTACTTCGAATCCTTAATTTTTTTTGTAAATATCTGTACTTTCTACTCCTTTACTAAAATAGCACGTTACTCCCACTTGATTGTGGTTAGTTTTATTTCAGCCAATCTGAGAAAAAAAAAAAACCACAACGACAATCACGCCATCCGGTTGCGATAAACTTGATTGTGGTTGGATGAGACCTAAAAACACGCATCATTCCGACACCCTATTGGTTGGTAGGTGGTTCATCGCTCCAGCACATCAGCCAATGAAATGACTCCAAGAACTTTGAGAAGCAGCTGCTTTTGTGACTGAACAAAACATATTGGAAAACATAGTGGAATATTGTTATTTTGATACATCGCTTCAACAAAGGTCATTGATGTCAAGCTTCTGAAGTCTCACTACAATACTAGTATATTTTCTACTCTGAAACGCGTTAATGTTTAGCGGCACGCTTATATCGTTTTTATTGTGTTTGCATTGTAGCAAAATTCATTCATTGTCAATGTAATTATATACGGCAACATTTTAATGTGACAATATAGTCCAATTCTTTTCAATGGCATTTTCCATCATTTCAATTTAAATGTCAGTACTTTTATACCTCCAGTAGTTATCAAACCAGTAATTTTACTTGAGTAAAAATGTTGAGTTGATACTTTTACTTCTTAGAAGTACTTAGAAGTAAAAAATATACTTTCCCCCCCAAATACTTAGAAGTGTTTTTTTTTTAACATTTGTATCTGAGCATTAGTCATGCTTGTGACTGGTGTTGTTTTTAACAGTGTGTGTGTGTTTCAGATGTTGTGAGCGAGCGTGTGTACTGGCTGGACTCGAAGCTTCACTCTCTCTCCAGCATCGGCGTGAGGGGGGACGGGCGACACACACTGATCCTGGACGCCCGCACCCTGCCCCATCCGCTCTCTCTGGCCGTCTTTGAGGTGTGTGTGTGTGTGTGTGTGTGTGTGATATGTGATCCTGTAACACACACTGTGCGGCAGGAGCGGGTTTTCTGGACGGACGGATCAAATAACGGGATCTGGAGCGCGAGCCGCGTGACGGGGCGTGACCTCACGCTGATGCTGCACCGCCCGCAGGGGCTCGAGGCCGTGGTGGCGCATCACACGCTGAAGCAGCCCGCGGGTGAGTGAGAGAGACGCGCGCGCGCGTGTGTGTGTGCTGGACAGGAAGTGACCTCACGTGTGCGCAGGAAGGAACGGGTGTCGTGAGGCGGCTCTGCTGAACGGCGGCTGTGAGTTCATGTGTCTCCCTGCCACGCCCCTCAACACACACTCACCTGCGTACACCTGTGCGTGCCCTGATCACATGACCCTCAACGCTGACATGACGACCTGTGCAGAGGGTAGGTCACACACACACACACACACTATTTCTCACTCACTCCCTTAGTCTCTTTCTCACACACACACACACACACACTATTTCTCACTCACTCCCTTAGTCTCTTTCTCACACACACACACACACACTCTCGTGTCTTGCACACTGTCTTACTAACACACACACTCATGCACTCTCTCATTAACTGACTTACACACACTTTTTAGTCTCTCCCTCACACACACACTCTCCATGTCTTGCACATTCCCTTACTAACACACACTCATGCTTTCTTTAACTCACTCTCACACACACGCTCACTCTCTCCGTTAGTCTTTCTTTCACATACACACACACACACACACACAGTTTCTATTTGTCACTCGCTCCCTTAGTCTGTCTCTCTCTCTCTCTTACACACACACACACACACACACACACACACACACACACTGTATTTCTCACTCACGCCCTCACTCACCTCTCTCATTCATTCATTCACTCACTAACACACATAAACATGAGCTTTCTCAATTACATGAGAAAGAATTTCATTCACTCAATCACTCACACACACACACACACACACACTCTCTTTTTCACTTTTTTTCAATCGTTTTTTCATGAAGGTGCAAAGGAAGAATCTGGGACCACTTCATCCCGAACACAAGTGACAGAAGCCAAAACAGAACCAACTCCTCATGGTGAAGAACAGCTAAACCAGAGCAGAGACTCCCAGAGCAGAGGTGTGTGTGTGTGTGTGTGTGTGTGTGTGTGTGTGTGTGTGTCAGGTGTACTGACTTCTCTCTTCCTCCAGTAGGGGTAAATGAGCAGCAGCAGCCGATCTCCGGTTCTTCCCATTCTGCCTCAGTTCTGCTTGTTGTTGTTCCCGCGGGTCAGTACAATTTCTCTCTCTCTCTCTCTCTCTCTCTCTCACTCTCTCTCTCTCTCTCTCTCTCGCTCTCTCTCTCTCACAGTAGTGTTATTTGACTCACACCTGTGTTACTCCACAGTTGCCGTGTGCCTGCTTCTGATTGGTGGCTTGTTGCTATGGAGACAGTGGAGGCTGAAGAGCACAAACACTATTCACTTTAGTAATCCAGTGTATCAGAAGAACATCAGTGATGACACCGTCCAGATCTACAGGAGCCCGAGTCTGGATGGATTTACCTACCCCCCGGTATCAGCATCCTTCTCTCGTCTCATCAGTTCTTTCTCTCCCTGGTGTTTCAGTGCTCTCACTGTTTTTTTTTCTCTCTCTGGCGTCTCATTAGGTCTCACTCTCTTCCTCATGTCTCATTCATTGTCTTCCTCTCTCACGTCTCGTCAGTCCTCAATCTCTTTCTCGTCCATCTTTTTTCTCTCTTTGGTGTCTCATCATCTCTCACTCTCTTCTGAGTCTCAATAGTTTTCATTTTCTCTCCCTTGTGTCTTATCATATCTCTCTCTCTCTCTCTCTCTCTCTCTCTCTCTCTCTCTCTCTCTCTCATTCTCTCTCTCTCTCATTCTCTCTCTCTCTGTCTCCCTTGTGTCTCCTCATGGTCTCTTTCAATCTCTCTCTCTCTCTCACAACACAACATTCTCTCTCTACTTTCTTTTTTTCTTGTCTTATCAGTTTTCTCTCTCTAGCTCCTTTGTGTCTCACCAGTCTCTCTCTCTCTCCTTGATGACTAACCTGTTCTCTCTATCCCTTTTTTCTTGTCTCATCAGTTGTCACTCTTTCTCTCTCTTGTCTCATCAGGCTCTCTCTTCCTTTTTCTAGTCTCACCAGTTCTCACTCTCTCTCTTTGGCGTCTCACAAAATCTCCCTCTCTCTCTTTTTTTTGTCTCATCAGTTCTCTCTCTCTCTTCACGCATCTCATAAGTTCTCCCTCTATCTCTCTCGCTCCTTTGTGTCTCACCAGGCTCTCTCTCTCTCTCTCTCTCTCTCTTACTTTTTGGTGTCTCATCAGTTCTTTCTCTCTCTCTCTCTGATGACTAACCTTTTCTCTCTCTTGCTCTTTCTTGTCTCGTCAGTTCTCACTCTCTCTCTCTGGAGTCTCATTGGTGGTCTGTCTGTCTGGCATCTCATCACTTTTCCTCTTTGTGTTTTCAGCATCAGATGGTCAGCATGGACGAAGACGAGGAGTGAGTGTGAATGTTGAAGAGAAACTCATGTCGTGTTACATGGCCAGAGCCACATCAGAATCCGTTTTGGACTTTTAAAAGCTCGTTTAACTGAAGGACTGAAGACGCACACTTGGAGAAGCTGGAAGGAGCCAGAACATACCACTGAGAGAGCGAGACTGTGTCGAGAGAAGCTACTGGTTTCACCACTGATGCCTCATATTTAAACTAATTGCTGTACATTTATGATTGTGGTTGTGTGGACATGTCTCTCTCTCTCTCTCTCTCTCTCTCTCTCTCTCGCCCTGTCTGTCTGTCTGTCTGTCTCATCTTTATTGCACTATAGAGAATAAGACGTTTGTGATGTTTGCACTGTTCTGCTGCACTGATGAAGATGAAGGTGTCAGATCTGTGCACTGAATAATGGGTCTGTGTCTCGATGCCTCAGGGTTCTTCCTCAATCTCAGGTGACCTCTGACCTCACCGTCCGATACCACAGTCCTGAATGAAGAATAGCAGACATTGTGCTTCTATGCGGCCTGGATGTTTAATTTATTGTCAAGTTCTCTTTGTGTTTGTTTGTATGTATGCGTGTGTGTGTGTGTGTGTGTGTGTGTGTGTGTGTGTGTGTGTGTGTGTGTGTGTGTGTGAGAGAGAGAGAGAGATAGAGAAATGCAGATATTCAGGGTGCCTTTTCTTGCCCTTTTTAAAGAAAACCCTTGTTTTATTCTGGAATTTTACAAAGTTTTTGTGAAGGATCTTGAAGGAACTACAAATGTATCATATATTCCTATTTTGTTTAATAAAGAACTGTATCTGTTTATCAATGAAGCCAAAGATTACCACTTTTGCTTTAATAAAAGGTTTGTTTTAAAACATTGTAAGTTTGTGGTTGGCTAACTCACAATCACTATCTACAGTGGGTTTTCCTCCCACCTTTTTCCCTTTGTCCTTCTATTTTTATGTGTTTCTCTCCCAACTTCTTGCAATCGCGTTATCCTTGTATCTTATTATCCCTCGAAACACTGTTTCTTCATGTGTTTTTTTTGTGTCATATTGTTTTTTTGAAAGAATTCTTTGAAATTCTCTCTCACCCTAAAAAACCCCCCTCTCTCTTTTTCTCTCTGGACAGCATGTCCTGCCCCAGATCTAAACATGAGGTTTAACCAAGCATGAATCAATAGTTCTGCTGTTTATTCTTCAAACACAGTTACACAAGCTGATTCCCACTGAGATATCAACTGATGGTGCGTATAGTGGCTCTCTGCAACAGATTAACACTTTTCTTTCAAAGAAAATCAAAAGGACAAAAACATCGAGGCGTATATTTTCCAGCAGGACACCAGTCAAACAAGAACATTGATGCCGTTTGTAGGTATTATTCCAGAACGCGCACACCTCCGCGCTCACGTAGTCACGCGACCTCCTTCTACCTGACGCACCGTGACGTCATCACGCACAGCGCAGGAAAGGGAACTGTGAAGTCGGGTGGTGAGTTTGTGATTCTCCGCTAAATACCAGAACGCCGCGTTGGAAACTTTCAAACAGTTTAGACCGAACCGGGAGACGAGTTTTGTCCCGTTTGGCTTGTTCTGTGCCACACTGGACTTTAACCGGCACTTTCACGGCTTTTTAGGCGGAGCTCAGCAGGATGTCTGCGTCAGCCGTGTTCGTGCTGGACCTGAAGGGAAAGGTAATTCTCGTGCTTTTGGTTAAAATTTTTATGAATATGCAAATTACGTGCATTTGTTGTCTGCCTTTCAGTTCTATTTAATCATACCGTCCGTAAAAGTAAAGACACATTTACACCCCCCACCTATGACGTCATCGTCATTGAATGAATATTGAGGATGGGATTAAATTCAATTCAAACAACTTAAAAAAAACTGTTAAAATGGTGCTTTTATCTGTATTACAACCAGCTGTGTGAAAGTCAGAGGATGAATGTGCTATCAATGAATGGACATGGACCAACGTTTGTTTCACCTGGAATCAGCTCCTATAATTAGTTTAATCACAATTACACTTCCAGAAACAAACCAAACAGACCTTTTGAGTTCCTAGGATTCGTTCAACATGATTCTGTAGATGTGATGATGTAAAACTGTGCTCGCAGGTTCTGATTTGCCGCAACTACAAAGGGGATGTGGACATGTCGGAGATCGACCACTTTTTCACCTTGCTGATGCAGCAGGAAGAGGAGGGGCTTGTTTCTCCTGTGATGTCGCATGGCACCGTCCACTTCCTGTGGATCAAGCACAGCAACCTGTACCGTATCCTCTAAACCGCACGCTGCCGTGCATCTTGTCCACACGTGTGTTTGTCTTGACTTGATGTTGTCAGTGGTGGCCACAACCAATAAGAACTCAAATGCATCTCTTGTCTACGCCTTCTTGTACAAGCTCGTGGAGGTGAATGGAGCTGCTCGTCGTTCACTAGCAGTGAACCAGGTTTAACTGTGTGTTTGTGTGTGTTGAGGTGTTCACTGAGTATTTCAAGGAGCTGGAGGAGGAGAGCATTCAGGACAACTTTGTGGTGGTCTACGAGCTGCTGGACGAGCTGATGGACTTTGGGTTTCCACAGACAACAGACAGCAGGATCCTGCAGGAGTACGAGCCACACCAGCTCCGGCTTCAGGTGTGTGTGTGTCTCTCACGCTCTCTCTCTCTCTCTCTCTCTCTCTCTCTCTCTCTCTCTCTCTCTCTCGCAGGTACATCACTCAAGAGGGGAACAAGCTGGAGGTGGCCAAGACGAAAGTGCCCACCACCGTCACCAACGCCGTGTCCTGGAGGTCCGAGGGCATCAAATACAAGAAGAACGAGGTTTTCATCGATGTCATTGAGTCCATTAATGTTCTGGTGAGAAATTTGTGGATGGATGGCTGGACATCCTATGGATAAATAATAGATAAATGTTACAAATTAGTAAAGTAGCTGGTTAGCATCATAAGCGCACATAAACAATACACATTCAAACTAAAAGTACAAATAGAAAATAGCTGCAAGTAGCAATAGTGACTCAAGCCTTTTCTCGAACTTAGCTATTGCTTTAACTTTGTTGAACACGGCGTATCTAATTATTAGTCTTAATGATTCGAGAATAATCATATATGCTTCCAGAAAATGTATCACTCACGTGACACTGTGTTAAAGTACAAAGATAACAATTGAAACATGCAACATTAAAAACATGCGTTATAATGTCAAAATCTCTAAACTATGTCTACGACACACCACAGCACCCACTCAATCTGGTTCTATTACAACTATATTATAGTGAAACCAACCATCTAAATAAAAAGCATGGAGCAATTTGTATAGCGCGCAAGCCAATTTGCTTACCAAGTCACTGTTTTTAGTCGGTATGCGTACGTACAGATCGGAAAATTAGCATAGTTGCTAAAACGTGAAAAAACAAATAAAAAAATCAATATTTGTTCAACTCATCGTCTGATTTTTATTGTTTTAGAGCGATGTCTGTAGTTCAGAAACAGTGTTGGCTTGTTGGGTCTCAAAATGATGATGCTCTGTAATGCAACCCAGATTTTACTCTTCATCACATAGAAAGTTTGTTCACAAGCCTATGATCTCACAATCACTGGAAATGTTTTGCAAACATTGGCATATTTGCAAACATGCAAATTTAGAGCTCACTGTGAAGGTTCAGCATAAAACTGGTCACATTTGTCATTGGAAATCATAAGCCTAATAAACATTGGAATATAAGACTGATATACATTGGAATATAAGATTAATATAATCTCTTCTAAATGAACAGAAGTCTCTCACTTAGTCTATGACTATAGATGTAAAAGAGCGCCCACACGTAACATCTTCATGGGCTGAATATAGATTCAATATCAAATGTTATTGTCAATGTGGATCATGTTCATTTATAATGTAATGACAACATCAAAATACAGTTCGTAATAATGTTTAGTACCAATAATTAATATATTGGTTAAACTTACCGGCGTTTTTAAAAACGTTTGTTTGCTGTAGGTCAATGCCAACGGCAGCGTGATGAGCAGTGACATCGTGGGCAGCATCAAGCTGAAGACCATGTTGTCTGGGATGCCGGAGCTGCGTCTGGGCCTGAACGACAGGGTTCTGTTCGCTCTCACTGGCCGTAAGTTCCCGAACATTAAACCTGTTAGAGAGAAACCTGAAAAAACTTTGTGTTTGCAGGAGATAAAGGGAAGACCGTGGCAATGGAGGACGTGAAGTTTCATCAGTGTGTTCGTCTGTCTCGATTCGAAAGTGATAGAACAATCTCCTTTATTCCACCGGACGGCGAGTCTGAGCTCATGTCGTACCGGATAAACACTCATGTGAGACACTCAACACACACTTTCACGATACACACAGAGAGTGTTCTTTTGGATTTTTCTAGTGTCTATTCTGTGTACTTTGCAATTTTAACGAAGAATATGCGTAATTAAAGGAAAAGTCAAGAGTAAAGTGAGTGACATTGTCAGCTCCACCCCTAGGGGCCGTATCAATATTGTGTTCAGCATTTAACCATCTAGTGAAGTCAAACACACGCAAACCCGAACCTCCAATATTCAAACTTCTTATGGTAAAGGCTCTTTTGCTTTTGCTGGACTGTGAAGGTTCTCGATTTCAGGCAGCTCTTTGAGTTGCCATTTCTTTTGTTTGTCTGCAGGTAAAGCCGCTGATTTGGATTGAGTCGGTTATTGAAAAGTTTTCTCACAGTCGGGTAGAGATTATGGTGAAGGTTTGTGGTTCCTCATTTTTATCTTTTATGTCTTCGACACTCGCTTACTTTCATTACCTCTCTGTCTCTTTATTCCTCAGGCTAAGGGGCAGTTTAAGAAACAGTCTGTGGCTAATAACGTGGAGATCCATGTTCCGGTGCCGAGTGATGCAGACTCCCCTAAGTTTAAGACCAGCACCGGTCATGCCAAATATGTTCCTGAGAAGAACGTAGTGGTGTGGAGCATCAAGTCCTTCCCGGTGAGACCCGAAAGCTTCAGATTCTGTTATCTCAGCAGACGTTTAGTTCTGTCAGTGTATCTGTGATGCTGGCTTTTATCTTGGCGCCCCCTTCAGTTTAATCCAGTGGATTGTTGCGTGTTTGACTAATTGTTGGTGTTTATATGATTTCAGGGCGGGAAGGAGTTTCTCATGCGTGCTCACTTTGGCCTCCCTAGCGTGGAGAACGACGAGATAGAGGGAAAACCTCCCATCACCGTCAAGTTTGAGATACCGTACTTCACTGTGTCTGGAATACAGGTGTCCACTGTTTTTTTTTTTTTTAACAAAAATTTAACGCACAACTCACATCTCATCTTATACCTATGGAACACTGCTCCAGACACTACTCGAAAGAGTTTACAAATTGTATTTGCTATTCCGTTTACAATATGGTAGTAGTGCTAAGTATGTCCAAATTCAGTTGCCAACGTAAAAGTACACATTCATTTTGTGAGCGTGTTAATTTATTACCTTGCATTTGTTTTCCAATTTTGTCTGTTTCTGCGTCTCCGAATGAATTTGCCACTTGCGGCTACAACTACTTTTGTTATGGAATGTTGTTCCATAATTATATTGTGTTTTTTGTGAAAGGTTCGGTACATGAAGATCATTGAGAAAAGCGGCTATCAGGCACTGCCATGGGTCCGGTACATCACACAAAGCGGAGGTAAGCTTGACGTACAGCTCATTACATTACCCTACTGTAAATACAATTGAGTGTTTCACTGAGGTACGTGTTTACTTCATCTTATAATATTGATAAATAATTCATATAATATGTTATGTGTGTGTTTTCAGATTATCAGCTGAGGACAAACCTCTAAACACTGAAGGGATTTTAAAAGCATGATTGGGAGTGAGAATTTCACAGAGAGATTTAAGAATTCTTAAAAAAATTTGAAGAAATCGTGACTTTTTAAAAACAGCCTCACAAAAACGTTTCGTTTTCTTTTTTTAATTACACAATTGTATACGTGTTCAATGAACAAACATTTCACACTAATTCTGTTTTTTAATGTGTGTGCACTGTGTGTCGATTCTGGTTTGACTAATAACTGAATGCATTTGTCCTTAATTAAACGGTATTTATGTAACTAACTGAATGTGTTTGTCCTTAATTAAACGGTATTTACGCGGATTAGCGGTCGCCGCCGTCTCAGTGACTCGCTGACGCGCATAAATTCTTAAATCGCCCGCCTTCCGCGCCACGCGTTCCTATTGGTCCGTGCAGCGGTTACTACAGAGTTACTGTAGCAACCCCTATCAGCACACACCCCTTTTGTCCAATAGCTGGAGCCGTTTTGGCCCTCGTCGTCTCTGATTGGTGGAGGTTTTTTTGGCCGTCACGGAGGGCTGTTGCGGCTCAAGCGCGCAATGTGAAGACGCAACCGCTCGCGGCATCGAGATTCCTGATTGTTTTGACGTGTTTGTGTAAACAGATAAACAACCAACGGTCGCACGAGCTTCATCCGCGGCGGAGATTCACACCGATCAACGGCTTCCGACGCTCGAGTGGATGTTTCGGTGGTTAATGCCCCGCGTCAGTGAGTGTTTCTTCGGCTTTCACCTCAGATCGCGCGTGATCGACTCCCTCGGATGATGGTTCTGGACGGATTCGCTTGCGGCAAACGTCTCAGCTCGGCCGCGGCTCAGGGAAACGTGTCGGCGGTTCGGCGGATTCTGAACGACCGTCGCGTCGACGTGGACTCGTTAAACGAGTTCGGGAAAACGGCTCTGCAGGTTTGTTTCAGGCTTTCTCTTTCTCTTACTGCTGGTGCTGGCTTCCAGACGGTGCGCTTAAAACATGTTTTTTTCCGATTCAACGTAATATTTCTTATAAAAATAAATAAAAAAAAAATATATATATATATATATTTTATTGTAATTTTAAAACGTTATTTTGAATTTATCACCAGAACATTGTGTAATAAAGGAAAAGGTTAAAATTTCAATCACAAAAAATTGCCACACTACATTCAAGCAACCCACCAGACAATCCTTCTCTTAGAAATTTCAGCATAAATGTTACTGTTCTCCCCCCTAGACCTCAAAAACTATTTTTTTTAAATAAAAATCTAAAAAAAATCAATTTTTCAAAATTTGGAGCGGCTCCCCTAGTGGTCACTGCTGTGGAAAAGCAATGGAGCAGTTTATTGCCACCTGAGAATTTATCAAGTTTTTTGAAACTTTTTTTTTAATTTTTTTAATGTAAGGCCCTGTAATCTGACTAGTGTATCACCACTGATACAAAACGCAGTAAAGCTCAGTTGTTTGAAAAAAAAAAAAAAAATACCACGCACTTGGTTTTCTTTTCGTCAGAGACAGATGGGTATGAGGAAGCGCGCATGATGTCACACACTCGCGTCTTTTACACCTGCCAGCATTAAGCGCGCACCTGTGTCCCGTAGGTGATGATGATGGGGAGCAGCGATGTCGCGCGCGTGCTGCTGGAACACGGTGCCGACCCAAACGTCCGGGACCGCTGCGGGGTGACCCCGGCCCACGACGCGGCCCGCACCGGCTTCCTGGACACTCTTCAGGTCCTGGTGAACCACGGAGCCTCCCTCAATCAGCCCGACCACCAGGGGGCTCTGCCCATCCACATCGCCGTCCGCGAGGGCCACTGGGACGTGGTGGAGTATCTGGCGCCCCGGTCCGACCTGCAGCGGCAGGACAGCGCAGGCTCCAGGCCGGTGGACGGTGTTCGGGCCGCAGGCGCCGTGGAGGTTCTGGAGCTGCTGGAGCGGCTGATGGAGAACACGGTTTGATGTTGGATGCTCAGCACTTGTTGTGGGTTGTTGTAGTTTGTGAGTTGGGTAGTTGTAGTTCTTTCATTGACAAGATGCAGCGCTGGTTTTGCACGAAGCGTCGACATGTTAGTTACTAAAAACACTTGAACTTTTATTTCATGAATTTGTGTTTGCGTGTGTGTGCGAGAGAGTGTGTGTGTCTATACTTTACATTTAAAATATTTTATGGATTTCCTGATTTATTTATTTATTATCATCCCTGTATTTTATCGTTGGTTTTCTACGTTTGTGTTTCAGCTGTTATTTATTCGGGTGTTTGACTATGAATAAACTATGAATTGGTTGATAATTCTATCTTGTTCTGAGTTTCCTCACACGTTCTTCATATTTTACTCGCATCTCGATTTTGCAGGCCTGACGTTTCCGCATCTTTCAGGCGCGTCCATCCAAAGCTTGTTGGTCAAACCGCAAACACCGTCGATACTGACCAGACAGACGGGAGTTGAACCAGTGGTCAGATAGTAGAAAATGTTCGGCCAAGTTTGTTTATGAAGCACTTTTAATTTAGAAATCACCTCAGAGCAGCCCTACATGGCTCAAGACTGCCCACTGCTCCGGGTTTGTGTGTGTAACTTCATGGGATGTTTAAATGCAGAACACACAATATGAATATGGCCCCTAGTGGCCGCACTGACAAACTCACAAAACTACTGGACTTATTAACTGTGACCAGTGAGCAAGCAAAAGGGTTCATGAGTCTGTCTCCTTTAAAAAAATGAAATGAAAAGCAAAGGTGATGGAAGTGAACTAACACTCACTGCCACAACAGTCATAGATAAATGAACATTGCCACAAAAATACAGTACAGATCTATACAGATTCATACTTTCCTTTCATGAATTGTATGTCTCAATCTTCTTGAGGTTCTTATTTCTTGATTAAGAGATGATAAATAAAAATACAACAAGGTGAAAAGGGGATACAAACAGTCTATTCCGCATTATTTTCGCATTTAAATCAGAAAAATAAAACAATGAAGCATACATACAATTGATTAAAAGGAAAAAAAACATTTGAGGAAAAAACGAGTACTGTATACGATATTTATTAAGTTAATTGCAACAAGAAACAAAAAGTTTCCAGACAATTCTGTGCTCAGATAAAATTACGATCAGTTTTTACATTACTGAATAAAAAACTAGAGCTGATTTCTAAGAAGAAGAGGGGGGAAAAAACCGACAACGTAGCTCAATCGTAATTTTGGCGCTTTTGGATTGATGACAAACCGGTAACTAACTGAGAGACTTAAAAGGTTTTTACCCCACAGCAATATAAAAGAAATCTTTAGTATTTTGCACTGCTGTATGGACACTTTGATTTTGTTACACAAATTAAATGGCAATAAAGATGAACCTATCTTAAGTTAGTTGCGAACTTTAGGACTTTTATTTTAAAATGGCGCACAGGCGGAAGTTGTCGATAAAACGCTGTTCACGCTGAAGCCGAAAAGCGAAACAGAACCTTCGCGTC
>MU204204.1:22117552-22119992 GCA_017309775.1 Paedocypris sp. Pulau Singkep
TATTTATTAAATTGTTCTCTCAAATCAAAAATGAGTGCTGCGGTTTGTATATGCCGATGGACAGACTTTTGAGGCTTTTATTCTCATTAGAAGCGTGGACACGCCCATTAATTGTCACGTGAGAGCGCTCTTTTTCCTTTGCTGAGAGCTTTTCATTAGCTTTTCGTTGAAATGACGTACAGTTAATGTGAACATGGGCAACACACTGTAATCGATCATTTACAACAATAAATCATAACACGTTTTTACAGGCGAAGGGCTGTGCTTTTGAGCTACTGCAAAATTAAACAATACATGACATTTACAAAATAATAAAGGAATGAATGTAGTAATTGCTATATCACTATATCAGTAATGTTAACTACGGTATACATTGTTAAGATTATATGAAATCTTACAATTAAGTTGATTCGTTTGCTGTCCTCTATTATTAGAAAGTCAGGTGATTGTCAGAATATTACTTTATTTTCAAACAATTTGTCGATAAAGTTATTTTATAAAATAAAGTGTTTTACGGTATATCACTAAATTATATTTTAGTGGCATAAATGGAGAACGTGAAATTGTGCCGTTTGTTTTTTCACCGAACTACATTTCCGGTGTTCCGCCTCAAGGTCACGTGACCGTGTCTAACCCGTGACGCGACTGTCCGGGGACGCGTTTGCCGGTGACCCTGAGCGGAGCAGCGGGTCGGAGCTTGTGTTTGTCGAGCGTTTATCGGGTTCGATGGGTTCCGGCGACAGCAGAAGCAGATCCGTGTCGTATGGCGTGGACGAGAAGGAGAACGTGACGGTTTTACACGGGGTTAAGGTGACAGTCTGATACACGCGCTTATCTCACCATGTTATCAAATCAAATTCATGTTACTCGTGTTATTGGTCACATACATATTAGACATGGTACGTGTGTATTGAAATGTGTTTTGATCGTTCCAGCATTTTAACATTGGGTTTGGGGAAATATAATAAAATGTGCAGAAGGGAAATACAGTGAAATGAAGATAAAAAAAAATACAGTAGATATATTGATGAAATGTGAATAAAAATACAAAATTATCAAGATGAAAATGCAATCAAATAATGTAAAAATACAAAAAGTGAGTAAAAATTATACGCTTTTGAAGTGTTTATCTGTTCTTTCTCTCAGTATCCCCACCCACCCCCTTTTTTTTTTTTATTTACTGTTATTGTATCTCGCTCTCTGCGTCTGCTTTTATTTTACTTCTAACACACAAACACACACATTTCTGAAATAATTGGAGTTAATAAATACTGTGACCAAAACTAGACTGGCGAAAAAGACAAGGTGTATTTAGTAATGTAAACACTGTACACACTCACTATAGTAATAATACTCCTGGCAAGACTTTCATCTCATATGGAAACACCATGGAAACGAATCGTGCGTACATTTCTTCACGTGTATGTATTTTTCTACGCTAAGCGCTCTGTGATTGGTCGAACCCTTGCACCATGTGTTTCTAAAGTAAAGTGTGTGTGCTGACAGTTGTCCAGCGAGGTCCTGCGGCGGATGCGAGAGGCTGAATCGTCTCCACGGCGACCGGAGAACAGAGGTACCACTCACTCACTCACTCACTCACCTCCATCATCCATCACTCTCCTCTGACCTCTGACCTCTGCCGGATCCTCTGTGCCCTTTCAGATGCCGCCCAGGAGCCCGTCGCTGAAACGAGGGAGTGGGTCAACAGAAGGTTTGTATTAATGCCATCATCATCATCATCATCATCAATATGTAGCTCGATTTGTTTGTAGCTCGATTTGAGATTCTGAGACGATGATGTTGTATGTCGTCCTGGTGCAGGTTGGAGTCTGAACAGCAGGAGGAGCAGAAAGAGCACACGGACACACACATCCTGGTGTGACACACACACACACACACACACACACACACACACACACTCATCAACGCCATCAATCATTTATCACCAACACCTTCCACACTGCGCAGCTGTGTAATTCTCTCTTTAGACACTAGGTGGCAGCGTGTGACTGTTATTCATTTAGTTTCACGTTTGTTAGGACAATTTGAGACTTGGTACGTAAATGTTACTGATTAAACGTTTGACGTCTCTTTTTCTCTCTCTCACTGTCTCTTTTAATCTGGTTCTCTGCTTTTTTATCTCTGTGTCTGTCTGTTTTTCTCTCTCACACACACATTCCATCGTTTTTATCATCGCTCTTTATCTCTCTTTTGTCTGTCTGTCTGTCTCTCTCTCTCTCTCTTACTTGTTTTCTCTCATTTTCACTCTCTCCTCCTCACTCACCCCCACCTCCTTCTCCTTATTTCTCACTCCTTTTTTGTGTTACTCTCTCCATGACCCCTACATCTCTCTCTCTCTCTCTCTCTCTCTCTCTCTCTCTCTCTCTCTCTCTCTCTCTCTCTCTCTCTCTCTCTCTCTCTCTCTCTCTCTCTCTCTCTC
>MU204204.1:22131153-22141833 GCA_017309775.1 Paedocypris sp. Pulau Singkep
TTTATTTATTTGGATCCATTTAGAGTAAAATGAACTAATGCAACTTTTGCTCAGTTTGTTTTACAGTTGCGTTGCTCAGACTTTTTCTTCAATTGCTTAAAAACAAATCAATTTGTTAAATTAATAAATACACAAAATGTCAGTTTTTAAAACTCCCAGGCATTTAAGCATTTTTGCGATGTGACCTTTGACCCCCCAGACCGCCGTGTTGCGAGTGTCGTTTCCATGGTTTCGCTCGGTGGTGTCCTCAACGCTTCAGTGTCGGTCAGGAATGCTCTCCGCCCACTGGAGGCCGCCGCCCTTCTGTCACCCGTCTGCCCCCCCCCGGGTCCTTCAAAAGCCCCTCATTCATCCCGCTCTTTGTGCGCGGTGTTTTGTGTGGGTCAGCGGTGCAGGAGTCAGCGGCGCTGTGGTGAATTGACCCGCGGCGTGCGCTCGGCCCCGGAATTCTGATCCCACGCCAACGGCGGATACGACTACATCACTGATCAAGTTTTTTTTATTAGTTATATTTTGTTTTGTTTAAAACATTTTTTTCTAAAATCCGGGATTAACTCATTTTTGTTTTTTTCACCACTCTTCTATATATGTATTATCGTTTGTTGATTATAATACAATCCAAAGTGAAACATGGAATTAACTTTTACTGGGACTTGAATCCACAACCAAAATCTCTCTCTCTCTCTCTCTCTCTCTGTCTCTCTCTCTCTCTCTCTCTCTTTCTCTGACTTTCTCTCTCTCTCACTGTCTTTCTCTTGTTCTCGGTCTGTCTGTCTTTCTATCGCTCCATGTCTCAGTCACTCATTCTCTGTGTCTCTATCTCCCACCATCTCTCTCTCTGGGTGTGGGAATGCCGTACATCAGGTTGGCTGATGTAACGTGTGATTGGGACGTCTCAGTGGTGTTGGCGTCTCTCAGACACCCAGCGGGACGTTTCTCCGCCCGGTGTGGAACCGCCAGACAGAGAAAAGCAGGCCAAATCCGCCCGTCAATGGCGGCTGCCCTACAAACCCGCGCGCTAATGCGCGGTCCTCCCCCTCCTCCAGACGCCAGCGCGTTTGATCCAAACCTCGACTCGTGCGCGGATCATTCCGCCGGGTTCTCTCATGTTCTTCCCCTGCTGTTGCTCTGCCTGTGCGCGGATGAGATGCGCGCGCGCGTGTGTGTGTGTGTGTGTGAGAGAGAGAGAATACACCCCTTCGAGGAAAGCCTGTGGCCGTTTACCCAAAAATCAAAGGGTGTTGGGAGACGTAGAGTTCAGGTTTAGCACCAGTGCTAATTAGCTAGGAACATATTAGCACACGCAAGTGACTTCATTTTTGTTTGCGTTTGGACCGACGCGAATAATCTTTTGACGGTCTTGATCGCGGCGGAAACGTTCGTGGGTAAACGGTTTATTATTTGACGCGTCAGTCACCGGGGTTTTGTCTTCTCACTCGCGCTAACATGCTAAACACACGTCTTCCTCCTACCCTGCTTTGCTGCTTCTTTAATTTTTCCATCTTTTGTCTTCTATTTCTCTCTCTCTCTCTCTCCCTCACTCTCTCATTCTATCTCTCTTTCTCAATGAATCTACGGTGGCACAAATCTGCAATTCAATGTTCAGCAGTATAATTTGTGTTACAGATGTAAATGCAATGTTTGTGTGTGATAATGAGATTTTGAGCAGAGGGAGTCCCCACACACACACACACACACACACACACACACCATTCATTTTCATTTGCATACACACACTTTAACAGCTCTCATTTACACACACACACACACACACAATACAATTACTGATTGTAAAGGTCAGAAAGCGTGAGGCAAGATTGAGCCGGAATAATTCTCTCACACAAAACAAGACGTGGAAAATCTCCCTCAACGTTCACAAACGCAACAATGAAACTTGCGATGGCACCAACGTCAAATTCATTGCAAGTTCCCAATTTCTTGATTCATCAGGAAAACCAGCAGAAACTCTTTAAATCCAGGCTGAGACCGGCCCGAAGCCATGAAGCTCCAGACGTGGAGAGCGGGTGAAGAACTTGTGCTGTGTGTGGCCTGAGGCGGAGGAAGGTTCAGCAGACGACATACGCCTTCACGTGGTGGCGTCTGCTGATCCTCTACTGGAGATCATCGGTCACTACGGAAGACGCTGCTGTTAGTCTGATTTCAGACGTGGTCGAGACGGCGTGTGCGTTCTTTGTGAGAATAGGACTAGATGGGGAAAAGTGATATCACGACTTTTAACGAAGACGAAGATCACGTTCGTCCACTTTCGTCACAGGAATGAGAAATTAAAAACTACAATTTAGCACCATTTTTGCATTTTGATGGATCATAATAGTTAGGCGAATCACAAAACAGCAATTGTTCGTTGACTTTGGTCTTCTCTTGTACTACTGCAATTTGCGATGGTTAAAGTTTATTCATTAAAACATTCCGGCTCTTTTAAAAGGTCAATTGTGCGGCTCGGGTATAAGATTTGTGGACGATGTTTCTCGTTTGAGCAGATGAGGTTTAAGCTTTAGTTCAAGCAGATGAATCTGGCTTGGCACGTGCTTCGCCATAGTAGGGTTTTGCTTCACACGTGACGACTAAAATGTTTTATGTGCTGCCGATAACCACCGGTCACCGTAATTCTGTCACCCAGTTCATCATAAACCTGTATGCGTGTTGAACAGATTCCAGTCGTTTCCACCTTTGGCTGCACCTCAACAGACTCTTAGCATCAGCATCTTCTGCTTCTTCGTAAACCGTCTCGTCGCCACGTCTGGAGATTCACGAGCTGAGGCGTTCACTTATTTTACGACTCTTTTATGATGTTTAATTGAGGGGCTAATCTGCTGTGAAATGGCGGTGTTGTCGCCGCAGCCGCTTCCGTGTCATATTTTCCCGCCGCCGCGGTTCATAACGCCATTATTCCTGGTCGGAAGCATGTTTGCTGTTCCCGCCGTACGGTCCGCGCGATGCGTTTCTGGAGCGCGTGTGTGTGTGTGTGTGTGTGTGTGTTCCGGCAGTGAGGGCCGTAATTGATATGCCACAGTTAATAAATCAGCGCGCGACGTGATTGGAAGAGTGTGTGGACGGGGATTTGTGCCGCAGGGATGGTGTCCTCAGGTGGAGAATGAAGTGACTCTCACATTCACTCTGTTCCTTGTGAAGTAGCCATCTCCCCATCCGTCCATTTTATGATCTACTTTTCTGTTTCTGGGTCACAGGGAGCCAACGACCTCTCCACCCTTTGTGTGTGTGTGAGACCAGCATTATCATTTGTAGTGTATAGTTTGATAATCCACACTTTATGAATTTTTTTTATAAACTTTTTATTTTCATTTTTCACTAATAGAAAACATTTTTCATCACGTGATGCACACGAGTGATTCAGGATAGATGCGCAGTACTTTAGAGGATCTGATGGTCAGGAGCACATGGAATCATGGGAAACGGAGTCTGAAATCGTCGTAAAAACAAACGGAGCATCGAAATGAAATACACACACTCACACGCTGCACCAGTTTTTATCTTCAGGTCAATTTTCTCCGTCGCTAAAAGCCTGTTTCCCGTGGTTTTCCTCACACATTTCTGTAGAATGACGTCACTTCCCATGATCTCGTCCTTGGGGAATGATGGACAGATAAAACCCCTTCAATCTTCCACACAGGAAAAAGGCAATGGAGATAAGAAATGAGGCAAGAAAAGGACAGAGAAAGGAAAACATTCCTCTTTCTTTCTTTTTTTCCTATATCTCCCCATTTTATTTCGTTTATCTCCCTCTGTTTCCTTCTGCCCCTGGCCTTCCCTTTATCTGTCTTTCTCTTAATCTTTCTCTTGATTTTTTTTTGTCTCCTTCACTCTCTCCTCTTTTACCATTTCATCTCTGTCTTAGCACTCTTGATTTTTCTGTCTGTTTTTTCATCAAATTTTCTTAAAAAGCTCGCTTCTAATATTCTTCTCTTTCTTTGTAAAAAAAAAAAATTAAACGTTAATTGGACATTTAAACGTGGCGTGATTGGTCAACCGAGCAGAACCATTAATGGTCCTGCGAGAAACAATGACACAGCAGGATTTTCACTGAAAGTTTGTGTCACTGCAACAGATCTTGTTTGTTTCTGACTCCGCCCATTACAGTGACAAACACTTGCCTTTTTTAACCTGTTTAGAATTTTCTACACAAAATGACGTCCTGGTTATTTAGGCGACGGAGCAGTTAGTGGCAAGAGAATTGATCTTCTGACCAAAAGGTCTCAGGTTTCAATCCCGGACCATCAGTTCCACGGCTGAGGTGTTGAGACACTGAACTGCCCACTGCTCCGGGTTTGAGTGTGTTCACTTCACTTCTTGATTGGGTACAACTTACTTTTTCTTTAGTCATTATTAGTGCGGCGACAATATTGTTCTCATGACAAAACAGATGCTGTGCGGAGCAAACACATGGCATTATAATCCACGGTTCTTCCCACAAGATATTCCATATAACTGATTTGAAAAATAAAATACAATCTGAACAATTCTCCCGAACATTGATTGGAAAGTGGCAGATTGCTCTTCAGACGTTTTATTTTTAGACGTGTTTAATGCGAAGTTGCGTTGTACATACTTCATCTTCACCGAGCTGGTGTCAGATGTTTATGATGACGGATGGCTCAGATCCGTATTGATGTGTGTGTGCAACTGGGATGCTCAGGGAAGAGTTTGCGTAGACCGTGTCTCCAATCCATCTTCCTTCTCCCAGTCATCACTCATAGTAATTAAAAGTTTATACTCCTCACCTCATTTGACCACATCATTGTAAATCATCCCTAGTGGGAACAGAAGGACGATGCCTCAAACACACACACATTCTGCTTGGGTTAATGATGTATTATCCATCGGATGTGTTCCTGTGCGCTCAAGATTTGCTTTCTTGTTTTGCAGGAGCTCCGGACGTGGAATGAGGTGGATGTTGAAGTGGTTGAGACTCGTGAGAGGTGCCAAAGAGACGTTCTCTCAATAAGAGCTGAAGTATTTGCATCTTTTTTTAACTCCCCCCTTTGAGGACTCTTACCGTTAATCCGAGCCTTGACCTGCGAGAAGCGCAGCAGGATGAGGCCGAATTACGTTTTTTGCCCATGGGTGTCGTTTCTGTCTTTTCTGTTGGTGATCCCAACGTTCCCAGCCAGTTCCCAAGAGCCTTTCAGGTCCTTCTCTCCTCCTGATTGGGGTCTGACCCATTTGGTCATTCATAACAAAACTGGGGATGTGTACGTTGGTGCGGTGAACTGGATCTACAAGCTCTCTAGCAACTTGACCAAACTCAGGAGCCAT
Source organism: Paedocypris sp. Pulau Singkep (assembly GCA_017309775.1). Taxonomy (NCBI): domain Eukaryota; kingdom Metazoa; phylum Chordata; class Actinopteri; order Cypriniformes; genus Paedocypris; species Paedocypris sp. Pulau Singkep. Next base: position 22,136,449 of record MU204204.1, read on the forward strand.
GTGACGGGTCCGGTGGTGGACAATGAGAAGTGCTATCCACCCCCGAGTGTCCAGCTATGCCCCCATGACCTCACTCCAAACAGCAATGTGAACAAACTGCTGCTCATAGACTACGCCCAAAACCGCCTGATCGCTTGTGGGAGCACCTCACAGGGAATATGCCAGTTCCTGCGCCTGGATGATCTCTTCAAACTCGGAGAACCCCATCATCGCAAGGAGCACTACCTCTCCAGTGTCGCAGAGTCGGGTACCATGTCCGGGGTCATCATCTCAGAAGGTCACACCAGCAAGCTTTTCATCGGAACGCCAATCGATGGGAAATCCGAGTACTTCCCGACCTTGTCCAGTCGGAAGCTGATGACCAACGAGGAGGACGCCGACATGTTCAGCTTTGTCCACCAGGATGAGTTTGTGTCCTCCCAGCTGAAGATCCCCTCGGACACCCTCTCCAAGTTCCCCGCGTTTGACATCTACTACATCTACAGCTTCAGCAGCGAGCAGTTTGTCTACTACTTGACCCTGCAACTGGACACCCAACTGACGTCTCCGGATGCCAGCGGGGAGCAGTTTTTCACTTCCAAGATCGTTCGACTCTGCATCGACGATCCCAGGTTCTACTCCTACGTGGAGTTCCCCATCGGATGTACCAAGGACGGTGTGGAATATCGACTGATCCAGGACGCCTTCCTGAGCAAACCGGGCAAGCAGCTTGCCAACTCTTTGGGAGTTTCGGAGCAAGAGGACATCTTGTTCACCGTCTTCTCTCAAGGCCAGAAGAACCGGGCCAAGCCTCCCAAAGAGTCGGCGCTCTGCCTCTTCACCCTCACGAGGATCAAGGAGAAGATCAAGGAGCGGATTCAGTCCTGCTATCGAGGAGAGGGCAGGCTGTCCTTGCCCTGGCTGCTGAACAAGGAGCTTCCTTGCATCAATTCGGTACGTCCACGCCGTGAGGGCCGGCCATTAGGCAGCTGCTCTCCAGTCTGGCGATTGATTATTTGTGTTGGTTGGATGAACGAGCGCCTAAGTAATGTCCATTCCCAGAGTTCAGCTTCCATTATCTTGGTGCGCATGGTGATCTTGATTAGATACAAGTGGGAAAAATTGCGGTTTAGTCCAAGGACGGTCATTAACCCGATCGAGCAAGTTCCGGGGCCTAGGTTGTGTAATGGGCCTGGCCCCCGCGTAATGCGTTTAGTCTTCTGAGGTCATCAATAACCTCAGGGATGGTGCCGAGCTCCAGGCTGAGGGCGGATAAATTGCCCGCCAACGTTGGAATCTAGTGCGGAGGAGAATTTGTGCAACATGCTTCAATTTGGTTCTGGCCCAGCTGAGATTGATTGGCGGGGCGTTTCTCTCGCGGTTAGTTATGGAGTCGGGCGAGCTCGTTAGACGAGGGAGCCGAAGCTCGTCTCTTGCATCACGCGTTGAATCTTCCACACACACACACTTACACAATCTGTCTCACACACAGACACACACACAGGTCTCTCTCTCTCTCTTTCACACACTCTCTCTCCATCCTTCACTCACCCACTCACACACACATTGTCTTTCTCTCTTTTCTGTCTCTCTGACTATCTGTCTCTCACACACACTCACTCTCCCTCTCGGTATGTATGTCTCTCTCTCTGTCTCTCTGTCTCTCTCTCTCCACACACACCCAGTCACTATTGTTTCTGTCTCCGTGTCTATTTGTGTCGTGTAGAGTAACTTCATTAAACTGTTGTCGAGTGTAAATATCACAAGCACTATTCCTGTCACCCACCTCCTGCTTCCTTCACGTCCTTCCCTGTGCCTCCATCATTCAGTGTGACAGCAGCATCATTAGTGCAGTTGAGTCAATTTCATGACTTGCTCTCGCTCATGGTTTCTAATTCAGTTTGAGAGTCTTAATCTCATCTGCTTTGCCATCAGGGTCTTGTGGGAACAAAACTCTCTCACTCACTCACTCACTCACTCACTCACTCACTCTCTCTCTCACTCACACTCACTCTTTCACTCACTTACTCACTCTTTCACTCACTGCCTTCTCACTCACTCACTCACTCTCTCACTCACTCACTCACTCACTCTCTCACTCACTCTTTCACTCACTGCCTTCTGACTCACTCACTCACTCTGCCCTCACTCGCTCACGTTTTCACTCACTCCCCTCTTTTTTTCTTTCTTTTTTTCTGCCTCCTTTTCCTCTCGTTTCTTCAGATTTTCTGTCTATCTCTCTCTCTTTTGTTTTCGGTCTCACTTTTTCTCTCCTCCTCACTCTTACTGACTCTATCTATCGGTCTATCGCTTTGTCTGTTGTTTCTTGTGCCGTTTCTTTTACCGGTTTCATTTTCTCACATTTTATCTCTCTTGTTCTCTTTCTCCCACGTCTTTTTTTTTCTGTCATTTTCTTCCATCTTCTCTCTGTCTCTCTCAATCGATCTTTAATTCTCTCTCATTTTCATCTGCGTTCTTCTTGCTGAGCTTTCCTTGAGGCTTTCAGTGGCACTGAATGGCTTTCCTTTAAGCAACACTTAGAGATAAAGATCCCCTCCATTTTTATTCCCTGTACCGTAGTTTTCAGACTATAATGTGCACTTGACCAAATATTCAAATACGTAGTGCACGTTTAAATATGGACTGTGGGCCTCAAGATCCAAAATCAAGCTAAATTCTGTTATAAAATAAACAGACTGAAGTGGAAGAAAATTAAATTTAATTGATGGAAAACCGAGGTAATAACTTGATGATAATTTGGATCAAATATTGTCTATAACGCAGTGTGGTTGAATGTCTGTCTGTCTTCTGATTGGTTGCAGCCGCTGCAGATCGACGATCATTTCTGCGGGCAGGACTTCAACCAGCCACTAGGGGGCACGAGCACGATCGAGGGAATCCCGCTCTACATCGACAAAGACGACGGGATAACGTCAGTCGCCGCGTACGACTACAGAGGAAACACCGTGGTGTTCGCCGGAACGCGGAACGGACGCATGAAGAAGGTACGAAGCATGTGTGGCTGATTCCACGTAGGTGAATGGTTTTCATCCTTTGCTTTTTCATCTCATGTTTGGCCGGTTTTTCTCCGATTTGCCCAATGGTTTTGATTTCTGACTGGATTGTGGCTATAATGGCTCGTAGGCGGGAGTTTCTGAATGTCTGTATGGGTGTTGTGCCTGTGATTGGCTAAACACTTGTGCAGGGGGCGTGTCTTGGGGGGCTGTAATTGGCTGACCAATCATGCGGGTTGTAATTGGTTGACCACTGATTCAGTTGTCTCTTGGACCTGTAATCGATTGACCAATCACGCTAATGTGTTCTATAGCTGTGATTGGTCGATCCAGCATTCTGACCCAGATGATGATTATTTGCTCCCAGTGGCCCAGAAATGGTATATTTATCATCATGGGACTCAAACCGGTGGCCGACTGAGCTCTAAGAATGCGATTGGTTGTATTCAAACGAAACGATTCTGCAGCGTGAAGTTAGTTTTTAGATGAAAAAGAGGCATTTTTGCCGCGTGTGAAGTGTTTCTGAGGGAAGGAGCGAGTCGCAGGAGCAGAAAGATCAACCGAGCGTCACATGATGGATCCGCTGAGATGTGAAATGGAGGACAGACAGTTCATCCCGCGAGAGACTGAGCGCGTGTGCGGACGCAATCTACAGTGACTCGCGCAAAGTTCCTTTCCTGTCCAGCTCTTGTGTTTGTCTGTCCGTCTCTGGAAAAGACGAGGCGTTTCTTAGTGCCCCGCCCACACTGGACCCTGATTGGCTGTGGGCTGCGTGTCTATGGGACAGGGATGAGGCGCATTAATCCCCCTGATCTGAAGCCCGTCTGGAGGAAGCGACCTGAGCTCTGACCGTCTGGATTTACTGCTCCAGACACTCCAGGCTGGTCAGATCAACAACAGATGGAGCGCACACACACACACACACACACACACACACACACACACACACACACACACACACACACACGCGTGTTTTAAACCCGCGTGAACAGGTGTTCCTTCTCTCTCTTTTCTGCGGGTCGAGAGCGAGTGTCGGCCGTGTGTTTGCTCCGTCCAGTGGCTTTTATTAGAAGTTTAAGTTGCTCTTAAGCTCTGGATTGATCTGTTGACCCACTGACCGGCAGCAGATGACCATTTAAAGACAACCGGCCTTCTCTCTCTCTCTCTCTCTCTTTCTCTCTCTCTCTCTCTGTCGGTCTGTCTGTGTCTCTCTCTCAATCTCTGTTGCGTAACTTGCCTGTCTCTCTCTCTCTCTCTCTCTCTCTCTCTCTGTTGCATAACTTGCCTGTCTGTCTCTCTCTCTCTCTCTCTCTCTCTCTCTCTCTCTCTCTCTCTCACTCTCTCTCTCTCTCTCATTATGTCTCTTTTTTTCTCTGTCTGTCCCATATAACTTTCCTTCAGTCTTTCAGTCTGTTTCTCTCTAACTCTTCCCTTATCTTCCTCTCTCTCCTTATAAAAAGAGACAAAGCTACTAAAAATTTCCTGGGCAAAAGCTTATCGAGCGCAAAATCCCACCATCGGGTATAAAACCCATCCTACATGACTATGCACTCAAAATGTGGCGGGAAAAGTTGAATATAAACCAACAAAGCAAACAACCTGCAGTGGGAAAAAGAGAATACTTACTCTTTTAAATCAAGACATGAGGAAGTCGTTTACTCGAGGTGTCGCATCGGCCACACCAGACTAACACACGGACATCTACTTATCAGAGAAGAAAGTGCCAGACTCGCACAGGGGCTTGAAATGTCAAGCAAATACTCCCGGAGCGCCCTGTTTTTAAAACCATGAGGCAGACTTTTTAAATCAAGAGACACTGAAAGACTTATTTTTAGATGTTTGTCTATCAAAGATCGTTGGGAAATGTTTTTAGTTTGAATTTTAACTAGGCATGATGTAATCTTGTATGCTTTTTTTGTACAAAAAATGTATATGCTCTGAAGCTGGAATGGCAATAAACAAACTAATCAAACTCTATATTTCTCTCTCTCTCTCTCTCTCTCTCTCTCTCTCTCTCTCTCTCTCTCTTTTTTCTCTGTCTCTCTCTCTCTCTCTCTCTCTTTGTCTCTCTCTCTCTCTCTCTTTTTCTCTCTTTTTTTCTCTGTCTCTCTCTCTTTGTCTCTCTCTCTCTCTTTCTCTCTTTTTTTTCTCTGTCTCTCTCTCTTTCTCTCTGTCTCTCTCTCTTTCTCTCTTTTTTTTTCTCGGTCTCTCTCTCTTTCTCTCTCTCTTTTTGTCTCTCTCTTTCTCTCTTTTTTTTCCTCGGTCTCTCTCTCTTCCTCTCTTTTTTTCTCTGTCTCTCTCTCTCTCTCTCTCTCTCTCTCTCTCTCTCTCTCTCTCTTTGTCTCTCTCTCTCTGTCTCTCTCTCTTTCTCTCTCTCTTTCTCTCTTTTTCT
>MU204204.1:22163717-22181704 GCA_017309775.1 Paedocypris sp. Pulau Singkep
GGGGCAGAAGGAATGTGAAGCAGAACAGAGAAGGAAGACAGATTTGCTACACGCATAGCATCGCCGCTTCACCAACTTCACCGATTTACTTCTGTAACCAAAATAAAGGTACATGAACTTTCAACAAATTGCAACTCATTTTCTGTGATGAAATAAGATCCATCGTTAAGGAGAACTGGAAGAATTAAAAAACCCAACAGACACGCTGGAGCTTCTCCAAGATAAATTTGGGTCAAAGGGGAACAGGCCTCCTTGCAAATGCTCAGAACTTGAACTCAGAACTTGAATTCTATTTGTAATTGACCAAAGATAATTGTTGTGATATAAGAACTTGTAATTAGTGTTTAATAATGTTATTCTCCTTCTCCTCATGTTGAGACTCAGTGAAGGCCGAATGGAGACCTGTTACGTGTCATCTTTGTGTCACCATGTCAACGTCTATCTGTGTTCTGATTATGACTACTGCCTCGTGCCGCTCTCTCATCCTGTGACAAGTCTCGCCACCATAGTCACGTCATATACGGTATAAAAGATCCGCATTTCCTGGCTGTTTTCAGTGATGCATTGGATGTCAAAATAAACACGTGTTAAACTCTAATGCTGGTTTCTGCCTCCTTACATCTACTCACGGACACGTTTCCTGAACAACTGCCTTCGACAGAGACCTGCACCACCTCGGCCAAGATGAAACATCTGACTTACAATATTATGATGAAGTCTCCAAGAAAGAAAAAAAATCTTTCATCTACAGAAATTATTTAAATGCAACTGCAATGGCAACTCGGAGAAAGACACATTAAAAGAATATTTTTTCCATATTACTCTTTGATTAAACATGTTTGCTCAGCCCTTGGTAAGTGTTTGAATTAAAACTATTTATTAAATGTATTTCTTAAATGTGCTGTGTTTATGTTGTCTTGTCTTTAGATAAAAAACCGAATTCAGGTGCACGCACACATCCTACGCACATGTTTACAATTGTCAAAAATATTAGTGATGGGAAGTTCGATTCTTTTAACTGATTCAAATTCTTAATTCTCGAACAGTAAAGTGAACGAATCATTTCGTGATCCGGTCATTTCGTTCATTTCCAGCAGGGGGCGCTGTTATACGTACACAAAAGACAACATGGTTTGCTTCAGCAGACAACAAATAATACATAGCTAAAAATCTATTCAAATCATGCGAAACCCTAGTAAAACGTGACCCTTCTACATCCTGCATCTGCCCTTTGCTTTTCACAGCTTTATCGCGCTCACGTCAAAGCGCACGTGTGAATATGTAAGAGGATTGTTGCTTTTTATTGATTTGATTGTCTGGTTGTTGGTGTTTAGGTAAATAGCTGTGATTATCACTAAGGCTATGACAAGACAAAGACAAAACAAACCAAGACCAAGTATGTGAACCTGTGAGATTTAACACACATCAAAATACACACACTTACTGCTGAAAACTCCGGGCCGGTGTGTCCTGACTCCTCCGGGGTCGTCGGCGCTGACCTCACAGGAAACCTGGGCATCCTTGTCCGTCCCAGTCACGCTGTAATACAGAACACGGTGTGCTGCGTAGCGTCCACTGGATTCCTCTGTCACATCTGTTTCCACACACGCCACTGATGCCAAAACAATGACACACACACACACACACACACACACACACACACACACACACACAAAACAACAGACTTTACTACTAAAGGTCAAATACATTATAGCTAGAATACGACAGACTTCAAAATGCCATTCATCTTTGGCCAAAATTGGTTGAAGATCTCTTGATCTACTTTCTTCATTTTCTCCTGATTAAAATGAAAGGTTGAACAGCACACAACAGTATAATATTTGAAAACAACACAAGTTCTCTGTAAGGAAAATGATAATTTAGTCACAATGACAAGTTAAAAAAAAATGCACGCTTTACATTCTATTAAGGTTTCCCCCCCAAAAAAAACACTGGAACATAGTCAATCCAAGTAGTACCAACTAGGAATCTATCATGCCAAATCAAGATTTCAATTGTTAACTTGTTTTGTTTGTACCCATTTTTGTACAGCGTCAAACACACATGACACCACAAGCATAGAGTGTGTTGTAGGTGCAGTAAAGTGTGACATGCCATTCTGTGATGAATCTACATCATTTCATTGTTCAGTCCACGGCATCACATCACATATCTGAATATACACACAGCCATCTTTATTCCATAACGTATTCTTACACATTCTTTTCAACATGTCTCCACAACACTGTTTTGTACAATTTAGAAAATATTGAAAATACAATTCTAAAAACATCTTCATTCAGTCATACATCTGTAAGTAGGAAAACACCTATGTGTGTCAGGATTTAGGGGGGTTTCGACCCAGGACGTTTGGCCCCCGGGGCTTTGGACCCTGTGGGCTAGACATTTGGGAGGCGGCTCCTTTGCATTTACTCCAGCGAAAAAGCATAACTTTGCCCCGATTCGAGCGCCTTTGTCCGCCTTTCTCCCGCAAAGAAGCACTTATAACGGTAGCGGCGTATTAAGAATCATATTAAGAATCATTCAAATCAAATCAAATCAAATCAAATCACTTTTATTGTCACATCACCCCAGCGTGGGAGCTGTGGTTAGTGAAAAACGTAGGTGCAAACTCCAATAGTGCAATGTACGGTACAAACAAGACAGACAAATTATAGATAGTAACATTAAGGAACAAGTAGCAGTGCAAAAAAAAAAACGACTTGTGTGTAAAAAAAGATGTTGTGCAAAACAGTTGTACAAAATAGTGCAAATTAGGTGCATATGAGAAAAGTATGGATACCAATGTTTATATATTATATATTATAGGTAAGGTGCATCAGTGCAGCAGTAAAACAATTTAAAAGGTTTAGCAGTACAGTGTGTATTGTTATACACTAGCTGTGTTCAGCATCCTGACAGTCCGGGGGAAAAAGCTGTCTCGCAGTCGGCTGGTGCGTGCTGGAATGCTGCTGTAGCGTCGACCCGAGGGCAGCACAGAGAACAGTCCGTGACTCGGGTGGCTGGTATCACCGATGATTCTCAGTGCTTTCCTCTTGCTGCGCGTGCAGTAGATGTCCTGGAGGGAGGGGTAAGAAAAAAATGTGTTAATATATCTCTTGTTGTTTGGACTGTTCATCAACGCAGTCTCCTATTTGAAAGCCATGGCCTATTTGTCTTGTCTTTAAATGTGCATGTGAAAATTAAACAGAAAAATGTTTTAATATATCTCTTGTTGTTTGGACTGTTCTTTAGCATGCTTTGTGTATTTCACCACACACTTATGGGATAAAAAAGTGAACTGAAGCCGCGGGCCAATCAGGACCGATTCCATGCGATCCCGTGGTAGAAAATCGTCCCGAAAACGAACTTCGATCCGAATGGGTTTTTACTCACGCCTGTCAAATTTCTAGCTCGCACGGCCGAAGGATATGATTCTTAATACGCCGCTACCGTTATAAGTGCTTCTTTGCGGGAGAAAGGCGGACAAAGGCGCTCGAATCGGGGCAAAGTTATGCTTTTTCGCTGGAGTAAATGCAAAGGAGAAGCCTCCAAAATGTCTAGCCCAAAGGGTCCAAAGCCCCGGGGGCCAAACGTCCTGGGTCGAAAAGTCTGGTCACCGTGTGTCAGATTTTTTCTACACTAACAATTACTAAAATGATAATACACGCACGTAAAAAAAAAAAGAGTACGGCTAATGCATGTGTTGTGCACATACCTGACCTGATGATAAATTTACTAACAAATCAAAACAAAGGGTGTTTACAAAACCACATCAAGCTATTAGAAATTAACATTTAATTTTCTGCTAACTCTGAGTTCAAAACGTATTTCCCAGAAGGCACCGCCCACCTAAAGATTTCCTAACCTTTACACGACAATAAACCAGACACGTGTCTTTTAGACCCTGTAGTCAATAAGTCACATTGCCTATATTCATTTTATTACAAACTGATTTGTTTCAATGTGATTACAAGAGACCATCATAGATTCTAAATATTATTCACGAGTTTTGAGCAGAATTGAGCAGGTGGTCAAACAATCCGCCCTACAATTTACAGGAGGCAAATCAGCAAATCAGATCCAGAGTATGACCTCTAGAGTGTGTGGGAAAGTTAATCAACTGTTGCAGTCCAAAACTGTCCAAACAAGATATAAAATCCTTAGTAAGTTCCCTAGTAAATTAAGTTTGGTGAAAGCGACGACAAATGAGTGAGAAACACAGAAAAGTCATTGATGAATTCTTTGCTCAGTCTCGGTGGTCGATATATAGCAGCAATGATGGAGGGAACATGGCCAGACAGCTGTAACGCCAGGGACTCAAATGAGCACGAGACGGGTGCGGTTATAGGAGCGAGTTTCCATTTCTCACAGTATAACACCGCGAGACCGTCCCCACGCCCAGAGTCACGTGGTTTATAGATGTAAACAAACCCAGGTGGTATACAGGCGTTTAGAGCAGAAAATTAGTTTTGTTGTTGCCAGGTTTCAGTCAAACAATCAATCTTATGATCAGCAAGTAGTTCCTGAACGAGTTGACCTTTGTTCGTGAGGGAGCGGATGTTGAGAAGAGCAAACTTGGTGCCTGTGATGGTGAGGTCTGCTACGGGGCGGATCGACCTAGCCGGGTTCTGCTAGCACGCTGAGATCACAAACCCCATTGGTCTTTCGGTGCGGACAGAGCCGGCCCGAGGCATACGCAAACTACGCGGCTGCGTGGGGCCCTGCGGGAACCAGGGGGCCCCCAAGAGTACATTAATTGTTGTGGATATATAAATATTTTTACAATGTTGACCCTGTGAGATGTATCACTGCTGCTCTCTACTGTTCATGCTTGGTACTACGTTTTGTTAAAACAATAAAAGTCATTACAGAAAACAACAGGTTATGGGCCCAGATCGTCGCTGAAGCTGGAATAAGTACACGGTTTTTAGTGTATGAAAACAGCTGTTTATTGACAAGCTGAGCGGAGCAGAGAATTGAGCAACTTGGACATTTCAGCTGGAGCATTTGCTGAAAGCAAAAGCACTATGGGGCATGGTAATGGAAACAGAAAATTTAGTGGTAGATGCTAACGCGCATGCGGAGTTTGAAAGAAGAAAAGAAAAGACATTTTCTGTGTTGGTAGTGGTACTGAATGTAAGTACACCATAGTTGTATTTAATAACAAGCTGCAAGACACCGAAGGAGGTGTGGGACACACTCAAGGGTCCGTTTGACAGAGACACCATCGCAAATAAACTGTTTCTTAATGTGGCAAGGTCGGCCACGAGTGTTGAGGTGGCAACCGAACCGGCGGCAATGACGTTAACCTGCCACCAGGGTGAACCAAACTGTTAACTAACGGCAATGACGTTAACCTGCCACAAAATGTCTTTATTGAATTAACAACAATAAGTCCCGGGACTCCTCATGAAACAACCCTTTAAAAACAGATAAAACACACACATACACACAAGCGGACACGGTTTACGCTGGACAGTGGACGTCCCACCGTCGACCGACTGGTTAAGCCAGGAAGTGAAAGTTCACAGCAAACCCACACAGACACCCACCAGTGACAGAGCACAGCACAAATCAGTCCGTGTGACACGCCCCACCCGATGGGCCACCGCTCGCTCGAATTCGGGGTCCCAACCGTTCACAGCGCAAACGCCCGCACGCACGCACACACAGCCCCACGACCACTTGAACGAACACACACAACCACTCACACACACACACACGAGGCTAACTACCCGATGAGAGTCTGTTCCGGTTAGCCTCTAAAAGAGGACATAAAACATAAAAGACACATACTGCAGGGGGCGGGGCCAGTGTGGGCGGGGCGACAACAAGTGACCGGATTGTAAAATATGTTTTCAGGACAGTATGGACACGGAAACATCAATTGAAACGTCAGATTGAAAGTGAAAGTTCTACTAACGACGTGACACCGGCCAAAGCCACAGGAGAGCCGCAGCAGAGGTGAAGGAGGCTGTGGGAGATGCTGGAGAAGGTGGAACAGCGGAGGTGAAGAAGGCTGTGGGAGCCGTGCTGGAGGAGATGCTGGAACAGGTGGAGCAGCAGGTGAAAATGAGAAACAAAAAAGCCAAAGGGAAGAAAACGCAGCCAGAGTCCAGCAGTGACGTCATCACAGAGATGATGGACATCAGTCCACCTGCTGGAGAACCTGAGGCACCAAAGGAGAAAACTACTGGCAGCAAAGACAGGAAGATGGAGTCACCAGCTCCAGAAGAAAAGAGCGAGACGGAGAGTGACGACAGTAATGATGACGAGTACAGCCGGAGCTATATAAAGTACTTTTTGAAGGAAACTAAATATGAAAAGGGGGTGAACATCCGAAAATATTTCCCTGATCTGAGACTCTTTGTTAAAAACTGTAAAGCTTATATGGCTGACAACCGGTTTGAGGACACGGAGGTCTACAGGCTAAAAAAAAACATTAAAAAAGTAAATGATGTGTTAAGAATCGAAGATGGTTAGAATCTGAGCCCTTGACTGTTTTGTTTTTTTTCTGTTATTATTGATTTAAGAATTTATTTATCTATATATTTATTTATTGTTTTATTTTTAGCCTATAAAGAAAACTAGGGTATTTTCAATGCTGTATATATCTTCAGTATTTTTTTGATAAATAAAGTATGTTTAAAATCTCAAAAAAAAAATCTCTCTCTCTCTCTCTCTCTCTCTCTCTCTCTGTCTCTCTCTCTCTCTCTCTCTCTCTCTCTCTCTCTCTCCCCCTCTCTCCCTCTCTCTCTCTCTCTCTCCCCCCTCTCTCTCTCTCTCTCTCTCTCTCTCTCTCTCTCTCTCTCTCTCTCTCTCTCTCTGTCTCTCTCTCTCTCTCCCTCTCTCTCTCTCTCTCTCTCTCCGTCTTTCAGCTCACCTGTACAAGTGCTCAGCGGTGCGGGCGAGCTGTGGCGTGTGTCTGAAGGCTGACCAGAGCTTCGACTGCGGCTGGTGTGTCCAGGAGAAGAAGTGTTCCCTGCGTCAGGAATGTTCCCAGCCCGACTTCACCTGGATGCATCCCACGGCGGGAAACAGCCGCTGCTCGCACCCGCGCATCACCCGCGTGAGTCCCGCCCCCCCCTGAGCCCTCCCCACGCCCCCTGCCCCGCCCTGACCGCGCCCTGTCGCACGCAGCTGTCGCCGGAGACCGGGCCTCGTCAGGGCGGCACCAAGCTGACCATCAGCGGCGAGAACCTGGGCCTGCAGTTCAAGGACATTCAGAACGGCGTGCGCATCGGGAAGGTGTGGTGCCACCCGCTGGAGGAGGAGTACATCAGCGCCGAGCAGTGAGTCGCCCCGGGGCATGCTGGGAAAGCTCACACCTTCACTTCAGCCGCTGTAGACGTGTCATCTCTTCATCGCTCACTCCCCGAGTCTCCTTCTTTTTCTATCTTCCACGCTCTGTTCTTACCTTGCCACTTTCTTCACTTATTCTCTCTTTCCCCATCCTCTTTTTATTGATCACCTCTCTCTTTTCCTTACCACTTTTTTTTTCTTTTTCTTCATCTTTTTTCTTTCTTTTATTCTCTCTCCACCCTCTTTTTATTGATCACCCTAATTCTCTCCTTTTTTTACTACCTCTTTTTGTATATTCCATTGCTCTACTGTCCCCTTTTCTCTCTATTTAGTTCTGCCCTGATATTTCTTTTTTTCACCATCACCTTTTTCATTTTTTCATGTTCCACTGTTCATGCTCTTTCTCCCTCTTTTCTAACCCTACATTTTACTCGTCTGTTTTTATCTTTTTTACTCTGTCTTTTTCTTCTCACTTATTTCTCTCTTAATCCATCTTTTTCTTCTGCTTTCTTAATTTTTTACCTCTCCTCTTCTCTCACGTCTGTCTTTCTCGTCGTTCCCGTCACATCTCTCTTTTTCATCTTTTACTGCTCCATTCCCACTTTCTTTTTCTCTACCGTTTCCTTATTTGGTCATGCTCTTTCTCTTTTCTAACCCCAACCCTACATTTTACTCATCTCTTTTTCTCTTTTTTTACTACCAGTCTTTTTTCTCTCACCTCTTAATCCATCTTTTCCTCTTCTTTCTTTATAGTTTAGCTCTCCCCTCTCTCTTCTGTCTCTTCCATCTTTCCCATCACAAATGTCTCTCTTTTTTGATCTTTCAATGCTCCATTCCCACTTTCTCTTGTCCTCAACCCTCTCTCTCTCTCTCAGGATCGTGTGTCGGCTGACGGATGCGACAGGGTATCGCGTGCAGGAGGCTCAGGTGGAGGTGTGTGTGAGAGACTGTCTGCCCGAGTTCAGAGCCGTGTCTCCCAAAGCCTTCACGTTTGTGGTGAGTTTGCTGGTGTCGAGCTCGTCTGAGCCATCGTGATTTGATGCTGATGTGTGTGTGTGTGTGTGTGTGTGTGAACAGTCTCCGTACTTCACGCGCGTGTCGCCGTCACACGGGCCTCTCTCCGGTGGCACGCGCATCACCATTCAGGGGAGTCACCTCAACGCCGGCAGCTCCGTCTCCATCAAGATCGGACTCAACAGCTGCCGCTTCCTCCGGTGCTGATGCTGCTCGGACACGCACGCTTGTCATCACTCACACACACACACACACACACACACACTCTGTTTGTTTTCAGACACATACACAGTCATTCTCACACACATCCACTCTCTTCTCTTTCACACACACACACACACACACACACACACACACACACACACGACACTCTCCCGTTCCTGTTTTTCGTTTTTTTTTCTGATTTCTACAAATTTTATTTCCCAACCACACACACACACACAGACTGTCTCTCTCTCTCTCTCACACACACACACACACACACAGTCTCTCACACACGTACCACATAAACAAATTGCCTCGCACACACTCACACTCTTTGACCCCTTTAGCAATTTCTAAATATTTTAATACTAAAGTAAAATAATAGTTTTAAACAATGAAAAGATTTTTGCAGAACACGCGTTCTAACGATGTAAAACTGGCTTTGTACCGCATCAGTTTCTCTCTTTGCCCTTCGCGTGTTTACTGTCAGAATCGTTCTGAGCTGCGTGTGAATGCTGTTGCCTAGGCAACACCGCGCGCGCTGAAGGACACGCACACAAACAATCCACTGTCTCTTCTGATCATGTGATATCGCCTTCACACGGCCGCGTGTCACGTGACCGGCTGCTCTCCAGGTCACATGACCACGGTTCACGGTGTGTGTGTGTGTGTCAGGCGGAGCGCCCGCGAGATGGTGTGTGTGACGCCGGCGGGGCTGGCGACCGGAGGAGCGCCCGTGATGGTGGACATCAACGCCGCCGAGCTCAGGAACCCCGAGGTGAAGTTCAACTACACGGACGACCCCACCGTGCTGAAGATCGAGCCCGACTGGAGCATCGCCAGGTGAGAGAGAGAGAGAGAGAGAGAGAGGGGAGAAGAAAGAAATAAAAAGAGCACCAAAGAGACGGAGACAAAAAGCCAAACATTTGAGAGGAAGACAGACAGAGACATATTAAGGGGAGAAGAAAGAAACAAAGAGCGCAAGAAAGATGGAGACAAACAAGCAGAAAAGTAGAAAGAGAGAGAGAGAGAGAGAGAGAAATTAAGGGAGACAGACAGACATGAGGAATGTGAGGAAAAAGAGAGGAAAAATGCACAAGACGGACAGAGAGGCAAACAAGCAGAAAAGGAGAGAGAGAGAGAGAAACAGTGACATGATGAGGGGAGAAAAAGGATAAAAGAGAGTGTGAGACAAAAAAAAGAAGAAAAGTGGAAGGAGAGAGAAAGAAAACGGGTGGGAAAAGAGTGAAAGAGACACACGGGGGAAATGAAATGCTGAAGAAATACCACTGAATGACTATTATATTGTCCTCCCCATTTCTTGTCCCTCTGTTTGTCTTTCAAACTCTGGAAAACAGAAAAGCAGGAGACAAGACGAAGAGACAAATCACAGAGAAGGAAAGGGAGAAAAACTGAGTGTGAGACGGGCAGCGAGCGAGAATGAAGTGAGAAAGAGACAGAGAAATTGAGACTGGAAAAGAGGAAGAGAAACACAGACAGACAGGAGAATAAAGAGAAGATAGGAACGGAGTGAGACAGCTGTGTAAACCTCAAAGAAATAAAAGACGCACCGCAGCAGAAAGAGTATAGTTCTCGGGAAAGATGGAAGGAAGTGAGTGGGTGGACGAGAGAGAAGGAGAAATAAACGGATTGAGTGAGTGAGAGAGAGCAAGAGAGCGAGAGATTGATCTGATGTGTGTGTGTGTGTGTGTGTCAGTGGTGGGACCGTCTTGACCGTCACCGGCACTAACCTGGCCACCGTGCGTGAGCCTCAGATGAGAGTCCAGCTGGCCAGCGTCCGCTCCCTCAACGTGAGTCTCTGCTTCTGAAAACACACCCAGTAAACCAGCAGAGATGAAAAACCCCCGCAGATTGAACAAAATGTCTACCGTTTATTTTAACGAGTATTTTACGAGTGTTTGTTTAGCGTTGAGTTTGCATTCATGTAACAAAACATAACGTTTACACTTCCGTAAGTTTTAATCATTTAATAAGTTAAAAATGTTCATCGATTGACAGGATCAATACATGTGTATATTTACTAGATAAGATAAGATAATATAAGATAAGACTTTATTAATCCCACTAGAGGAAATGTTTGTGTACAGCAGCAGCAAAGAGTTTTTAACATAAACGAATAAGGACAATTTAAAGTGAAGGCTAAAATGCAAACGGCAAAGAGAAAGATAAAAGAACGAAACGACGATAAATAGGTGTGCAAAAATACAACTGTGCAAAAACAGTGGTGCAGTTGTGACGAGATAAAAATAAAACTATTAATGTGCATAATAGTGCAATGCTGTATATGAGTGTGTATATGAGTGTGTGTGTGTGTGTGTACATGCATGTATACAAATATGTGTGTGTGTTGGCCACATTGACAGTCTCACTCCCTTGACTTTATATATATAACGCACACACAGCTAGACACGCGTGTTTATTTCCGTGTGTAGGTGTGTGTTTTTCTGCGCGTTTAAGCGGCTTTGCGCGGTCTTTTCCCAGTTTAACCTTTAAAATGTCAGTGTGGGACAAGGTCTCCGACATGAATCGGCGGTGTGAGTGTGAGTGTGAGTGAGAGCGCTGCTGACCTTCCCTCAGAACTGCACGGTGCTGAACAACACGCTGATGGAGTGTCTGGTTCCGTCGGTGGCCGGCTCGGAGCGCGTCTTCTCGGAGGCCGGCAGCGCTCCGGACCAGATGGGCTTCGTGATGGACGCCGTGCAGACGCTGCTGGTGCTGAACCAGAGCTTCAGCTTCTACCCGGACCCCGTGTTCGAGAGCTTCGGCCCCTCCACGCTGGAGCTGAAGCCCGGCTCCCCGCTCATCCTCAAGGTCTGTGCTCACTCCGTTCATTATTATTAACACCAATAATGTGTCATTATTATTATTATTATTACAACACCAATTTAATTCATGTATAAATTATATAAACTCAATGAATTATTATTAAATGTATTATTATTAAAAAGAATAATATATTGTTATTACAAAACCAATTTAATTCATGTATAAATTATATAAACTCAATGAATTATTAAATGTATAATTATTAAAAAGAATAATATATTATTATTACAAAACCAATTTAATTCATGTATAAATTATATAAACCCAATGAATTATTATTATTATTATTTTTATTAAATGTATTAGTATTAAAAAGAATAATATATTTTTATTACAAAACCAATGTAATTAATGTATAAATTATATAAACTCAATGAATTACTATTATTATTAAAAAGAATAATATATATTTTTACAAAAACATTTTTATTCATGTATAAATTATATAAACTCAGTGAATTATTATTATTATTATTATTAAATGTATTATTATTAAAAAGAATAATATATATTTCTATTACGAAACCATGTATAAATTCTATGAACTCAATTAATTATTGTAATTAAATGAATTATTGTTATTAAAAACAAATAATGTGTTGTTTAAATTAACTACTTTAATTAATATATTCATTGTACAAGCTACCTATTAAATGAACTATCTATACAATTGGACCATTATGAGTTGAATTATTAACATTACTAACATACAAATTAAGTGAGCTAATTTAATTAATATATTACATTAATAAACCATACGTAATAAAATGAAATTGAGGACTTTTTTGCTCTGCCTCCTTTACTGATGTACGTATTTATACACGCTTAAATTACGTGTGTAAAAATGCATGTGTATGCACACACCTTTATATACTCACACACACACACACACACCGTGTTTACATACCTGAAATACCTGAGAATGTTGTGTGCTCTGCCTCCTTCGTCTCATTCAGTAAGTGACTGTGTGTGTGTGTGTGTGTGTGTGTGTGTGTGTGTGTGTGTGTGTGTGTGTGTGTTTTAGGGCCGGAATCTGATTCCGTCAGCAGCAGGAAGCTCCAGGCTGAACTACACGGTTCTGATCGGAGACAAGCCGTGTGTTCTGACCGTGTCCGAGTCGCAGCTGCTGTGCGAGTGGCCTGACCTGACCGGACAACACCGCGTCACTGTGAGTCACACACACACACACACACACTCTTTCTGACAAGAATTCCGTCTTTCAAGCACACGCTCTCCTGGGTTTGTTCTCTCTGTCTCACATGTGTCTCACATTTTGATATGGACCATTTGTGAGTCTGGAATAAAAAATCAATAAATGAAATACACACTTTAGTTGTCTATCAAACCACTCTCTCTCTCTCTCTCTCTCTCTCTCTCTCTCTCTCTCTCTCTCTCTCTCTCTCTCTCTCTCTCTCTCTCTCTCTCTCTCTCTCTCTCTCTCTCTCTCTCTCTCTCTATTTACCTGACACATTCTCAGCTGGTTGTTTTGCCCTTTTTAACTGTGTGTGTGTGTGTGCAGGTCCTGGCCGGAGGTTTCCGCTTCTCGCCGGGAATGCTGCAGATCTACTCGGACAGTCTGCTGACCGTTCCCGCCATCATTGGGATCGGGGGAGGTGGTGGTCTTCTCCTGCTGGTGATCATCATCATCCTCATCGCCTACAAGCGCAAGTCCCGCGACGCCGATCGAACCCTGAAGCGCCTTCAGCTGCAGATGCACAACCTGGAGTCACGGGTCGCCTTGGAGTGTAAAGAGGGTGAGACGCGCGCGCACACACACACACACACACACACACACACACACTTTGTTTCTCGCTCTGTTGGTTTCTCAAACACACATTTTCTCACACACACTTGCTCAGACAAACTACCTCTCTCCCAAACACACACACACACACACACACACACACACTCAGACTTTCCCTCATTCAAATTGAGACACACTCTCTCTCTCTCTCTCTCTCACACACACACAAAGACTTTTTATGTCTCTCGCTCTTTTGATTTCCCCAACACACACACACACACAATTAAACAGACTTTTTCTCTCATTCAGATTGACACACTCTCAAACAAACACTCTCCCGAACACACAAACACACTGTCTTCTTAATTCTCTGTCACTCGACCTCCCAAACACACGCACACACACACACACACACACACACACACACACACACACACAAACTCTGTCTCTCTAATTCTATCAAACACTTCATCTCCCAAACACGCACATTCTCAAACAAACTTTCTCTCTCATTCAAACTGACACACTCTCAAACACGCACACACTCTCTCGCACACACAAACACACACACAAACACACACACTCTCTGACACTTGATCTGTCAAGACTGTCACACTTTCTCTCTCACAAAAATTCACACACTGCTTTAAACACGCTCTCTCTCTCTCTCTCTCTCTCTCTCTCTCGTTCATTTGGCTCAGTTAGAAACGACCTCGGTGCTTGTCTCGCTCATCATTTATCCCTCACACACACACACACACACACACGTCTGGTTCCTGCAGCGGTCACAGGGGCGAGATCGGTGTGGGCCATTATCTGTCTCTGTCAGAGCGGAGGTGACGACCTCGTCCGTCTTCAGCGGCGGAGAGAGGGATGAACGGGCCGGACGGCTGCAGGAGAGAGTGATGAAGGAAGAGTGACGATCCGTCGGACTGATGCGGGATCCCCGAGCTGATGTTCTGCCCTTTCATTTGAATGAGTGATGAAACGCAGCCCAGGCCTCGCACAACTCCACACACACACACACACACACACACGCTGATTCTGGCGAGGGTGAAGGATGGAGAGATGGAAGAGAGAGGGAGGAGAGAAAGAGGCAGACATAGAGAGAGAGAGTGAGTGAGTGTGTTTGAGGCGGGAGAAAGAGTGAGAGAGTGTGTTTGGTGAGAAGAGAGAGAGAGAGAGAAGTGTACAGCTCACATCATGAACGAGTGCACGAATTTCACTTTCTTTTTCTCTTTCTGTTTGTCTTTTTACCCCCCCCCCCTCCAAACACACACTCTTCTACACGTTTTTTTTAATCACTTCTATCTGTTTTGTCCATGTTGTCTGACTCATTGTCTCGTTCTTTTTCTTTTTGCTCTTGTAACGTTTTTTCTTTCTTTCTTTTCACTCCTGTTTCTTTTATTGTTTCCCCTCTATCTCTCATAAGTGGTCTGTGTTCTTTCGCTTTCTCTCTGCCTCTTTCACCCTTCTTTCTTTTCTAGTCACATATTCACTCTTTCTTTCTTTATCTCCTCTAGTCTTGGTTTCTTTTGCTCTTTCATCCTCACTTTGTTTAATAGACTTTTCATTCACTCTGAATCTTTCTCATGTTTTCATCCACCCCCCCGTTCTTTTATCCCCTCCTTTTTTACTCTCTCTCTCCCAACCCCTTTCTATTTCTCCTCACTCTCTTTTTCAATCCAGTTTTCTCTCATACTGTTTTTTTTTTCCACTCTTGTTTTTTCCTCCCCCTGTCCTGTTCTCTTCCCCTCGATGAGCCTCTGCTTTCTCCGTGTCTGCAGCGTTTGCCGAGCTCCAGACTGACATCCACGAGCTGACCCAGGACCTGGACGGAGCTGGAATCCCCTTCCTGGATTACCGGACCTACGCCATGAGAGTTCTCTTCCCTGGGATAGAAGACCACCCCGTGCTGAAGGAGATGGAGGTAGAGGTCCGCTCTCCATGTGCTCCGTACGCCACGACTGACCGCTCGCGTGTGCGTGTGTGTGTGTGTGTGTGTGTGTGTAGGTTCCCGTGAACGTGGAGAAGGCTCTGACTCTGTTCGGTCAGCTCCTCAACAAGAAGCACTTCCTGCTGACCTTCATCCGCACCCTGGAGGCCCAGCGCTCCTTCTCCATGCGGGACCGCGGGAACGTGGCGTCCCTCATCATGAGCGCTCTGCAGGGCGAGATGGAGTACGCCACCGGCGTCCTGAAGCAGCTCCTGTCCGACCTCATCGACAAGAACCTGGAGAGCAAGAACCATCCCAAGCTCCTGCTCAGACGGTGCGTGTGACTGACCAATCCTCGCGTCCCATGACCAGGGGTGTGAGGCACTTGAGGAAATGTACTTGGTTACTTTACTTAAGTATGTTTCTGGCTACTTCGTACTTGCACCGAGTATCAAAAATAGAAGCAACTTTTACTCTCTACTCCACTGCATTTGTGATTGAGTAGCAGTACTTTTCACTCCACTACATTTGAACGAACACTTATCGTTACTCGTTACATTGTGATTGTGCGCGACAAGCCGAAATCGATTTATACCGCGCGGTTAATTACTTGGGCGGACGAGGTGAATATCGCCATCTTTAGGCTGCTGATGGTAATGGACGTAATTTGTCAATTAGAAACCACAAGAACGCGAATTAGGTGCGTAAAAATGTGTTTTACAAATATGATTATATAATATATAACTTTATATAATACATATAATATATAATTTACTAATCAGATTCATCATTTTTTTTTATATCTACTTGCAAATTTAAGCGATTGAGACTTTTTGTTCTTTTTATCTACTTTGTTCTACCAGTTTTCGAAAAATTGAGGTTAAATTCTGTTTCTGTCTAGGAAAACAATAGTTTGTTTTCACATTTCTTTTTTTTTGGGCCTGTATTGAGTACGAATAAAATACTTCCTAATACTTAAGTTCTTTTAAAATTGGATACTTTGACTCAAGTCTTTTTGAAATTGGTGACTTGTTACTTGTAATGGAGTAATTTTTACAGTAAGTATCTGTACTTTTACTCAAGTATGGCTGTCCTTTACTCTTTACACCCCTGCCCATGATGCACCTGCCACGCCACGGAGACGGTGTGACTGAAGTGGGGATGTGGCGAGGGAGTAATAAAAAAGGAGAAAAAGTGGTTTAGGGATTGCATCCTGTTTTCCTCGGTACTTCGTTTTGCCCTTTCAGGCGTCTTGCTCTCGTTCCTCTGTCTCTGTCAGATGATATTACACACCTGGACACACACTCTCCCCAGAGGGAAAGGGGGAGGTGGAGGGAGGGAGAAGCGTTAGATAAAGAGAGAAAAGGGAGAAGTATAAAACGATAGAGAGGAAGAGTGAAATGAAGAGAAAGTAACGGTAAAAGCATGAGAGGAACGAGAAAGTATTTAAAAGAGAGATGAAAAGGAACGAGAGATTCAGGCCCTCTTTTTTAATCCGTACAGTATTTTTAACGTACAATATAACGATAGAGGATGGTAAGAGAGGGGAGAGTAAGACGAAGGTGAAGCATGAAAGAGGGAGTGAGGTGGAGAGAAAGTGAGAATCTTTGCGATGAAAATATCTTTTGGTTTTTCTTTCTATTCTGATCCTTTTTCCACATTCGATTACACATGTCTGTCTGGTAAAGAGTCGAACACAGAAAAATGATTTTTTTTTCCCACGTCATTTTGTGAAATGACACAATCTAGAGAGTTGCAGCGTCCAACATGAACGATCAACTCCACCGTGTTCAAGCGCACAGACATTAGCAGTCGCACACAGAGTGTGTTTGCAGAGATGCAGGAGCTGCAGTTCAAGTAAAGGCCAGAGATGCGTCGCGAACAAATGACAAACACGGAAATTCTCTTTACAAACCAGAGGAGAAAGATGTTCCTCTCTCGAGTGCCAGTCACGTTACTGGATTGCTGCAGCCTACGGTGGAAACGACTGAAATCAGTTTAGCGCACATTCAGCTTTTTGGCGAACGTATTTCTGTCGTTATTAACATTTGCGAGCAGAATCTTCATTTTTGTCTGTTATTCAATTCAGAAATAGTTTTTGTGGTCTTGCATTAGTTTGTATAAATATTGCTAAAGCATCGGTCTGAATTACGCTTGTTGGATCGCGAATGTGTAGTAATGTTTTTATCACCTAGAGGAGAGAATAATTGAACAGAAAATGGCAAAAAAAAAAAAAACCCCGCTATTCTAAATCGCCGCCTCTTCACGCGCAGTGAACGTGTCGGCGCTAATAAGGTCCGCTAATTATCAAGCGTATAATTAGCCTCAATCTGAGAGACTTTCTTTCAGCTCGGAGGTTGTTGCTGAGTTTGGGTTTAACGACAGACGGAGAGTTTTTTTTAATTGCTGTTTGTTTAACGGAGATTTGAGGTTTGTTTTGCTGGGGAAGAAAGCAGCACTGCGGTTTTCTGCGATTGCTAATTTATTAGCGCCTTTGCTTAGCGCTCGTGTCCTTTGAAGGTTGTTTTTTTCCCGTCTTGAGCGGGTTTCAGCGCCGCTGGTGGAATAATTTAGTCGCGGTGCTTTGATGTCAATTGGGAGTTTAAAAGATGTTTGTTATCAGAACCGTTTGCTTCTGAGGTCTGGGAATCTTGCCGTCTTAAAGGTCACCTCAGCCACTCTCTTTTACTCACTCTCTCACCGCGTATCTTTCCTTTTACTTCTTTCAATTCTCTTTTTTTTTCTCTCACTTTTGCCCCCTCTTTTTTCAGTTTGTTTGTCACCTTGCGTTTTCTAATGACCTCGCTTTTTTGGTTTTCACTGATTTATGTCTCTCCTTTTTCCTTTATTTTTCATTTTTCTCTTTTACATCCCCTGCTTTTGCATTTCTGTATTTCTTTTCAGTGTTTTTTTTTTTTTTTTTTTTTTTTTTTTTTT
>MU204204.1:22195118-22221886 GCA_017309775.1 Paedocypris sp. Pulau Singkep
TCTCTCTCTCTCTCTCTCTCTCTCTCTCTCTCTCTCTCTCTCTCTCTCTCTCTCTCTCTCTCTCCATCTCTAGTGTATATCGAACGCCCCAGCAGGCCTGTCGCACTCCATTATTTCTCAACTCCCTGCAGAAGTTTCCGGGTCAGTGGCTCGACCGTGTTTAACATGACCGTACACTCTCTGTCATCACGTGTTGCCGTGGAAACGAGAGGGACGTGCGTGTCCCTTCATCATGGATGATGGTCTGGTCTGTCAGATGAATGTAATATTCAGAGCGAGAGCGAGTATAACACTACGTCTAACAGGCGTCACATCAGCAGCCGTTTGTCTTGCTGTTAGAAAAACTTCCAGAAGATTCCGACTCTCACCTGTGTAGAATCTCACCGCTGACACTCCACAGGGGCAAATAACTCATGACAAAACAATGTCCACATTATAACAGACTGCAGAAAAATGTCTTTATTATATACACTGTATAAAGTTTATTTTAGTACAGTCTAACATATACAGTCAATGTGTATATATACAGCATACACACACATATAAACGATGTACTATACGTATATATGTTTGTATATGTGAATGTATAGTCATAAATATAGCAGGATTTGTATATGAGTGCATTTATATTGTTTATTGAATGTATAGCACTTATTTTGTTAGTGTGCGTATATGTACAATATATAGTGTTTGTTCATGTGTTTATTGTGTGATAGTGTAGTCTAATAACTATGTGATTAAAATGTATGTATTTATAGTGTGAATGTTGTCATACGTGCATAATATAGTAGTCCAGGTTTATATGTACAATGCACATGGTTTGTGCATGTCAATATTTATTGAGTGAATGTATAGCACTTTTATTGTGTGTGTAGAATATACTGTAGTATGCTAAATGTAATTATCTCTAAATGTATTCATTATAGTGTTAGTTTATGAGTTCAGTTTATTGTGAATGTATATAAACTCTGTATAATCTAGTAGAGCAAAGATACATATGTTCAGTAGGTAGTGTTAGTTTGCGTGTGTGTGTGTGTGTGTGTGTGTAGGTGTGTGTGTGTGTGTGTGTGTGTGTGCGTGTGTGTGTGTGTGTGTGTGCAGCCATATGCAGTATGTGTACCATGTACGTATATATTATATAGTTTATGATTCAGAGCGCTTAAAGTTGTAGGAAAGCCACACACACACACACACACACACACACACACACACACACACACACACACACACACACACACACACACACTCTCTCTCTCTCTCTCTCATACACACACAGTGTTTGATTAATGGTAGTTGGGGTCAGTAACGAATGACTCCATTTCCATTTCTGGAAGAACAAACTGCAGAAAAGCGACGTCTAAACTATTTTCATACCTGCAGAATAACTCACGTCGTCTCAGTAATAGAGCTGAAATAATAGATGAGAGAGACGCACATTTCACCTCTGCAGAGCTGGAATAATTACAAGTGCTCAGCTCTCCATTCATCATGCGTCCCCTTTACATTATTCAGTGTTTCAGACACGTTCTCTGGCTTATATGTTCATTAATGATCTTCTTTTGGTGGTTGTTTAATGTTTCTCAGTCAGTGGGTCGTCGTGTTCGCAATACAAAGGCCGTGACTTCGATTATCCGAGTAAAACACCATTTCCCATCATGCAACAGATGACTTTCCTTACAGATTGTTAAACTTTGTTAAACAGAGTTCTAACGTTAATTTTCACTGCTGGTGTGTGTATTTTAATCTGACGATTCTTCATTAACGCCGTTTTATTATAGACTCCAGCTGAACGTAGCGTTCCTGTGACGTCACACAACGTAAACGCCGAGACTTGTCTCTGAATATGCAAATATCCGAAACCAATGAATAAATCAACGCCTCTTAAGTGTCTGTGAAATCACTATCCAGAGTCTAACGTCCACAATCATGCAGTCCGTCATCAACACGTACACACAATAAAGAACTTACTACTGCGAGTAAAGAGGCTGAGCACGCGCACGCGCACGCGCACGCACAGGAGCGTTTCTACATCCACACGTCACGCGCCGTAATGAAAAGAGACGGATTGAGGTCAGTTCCACTTTCTCATCACTTCCAAGAGTTTGAGGAAAGAAACAGACACAGTCAAGCATGAACACATTAGCGAGGGAGAGAGAAAGTTGTGTTTGTTTACGTGTGTGAGAGAGAAATGGTGTGTAGTTGAACTGTGCACGCGCACGTGAGTGAGCGAAATAGACTGAGAAGTGTGTGTGTGTGTGACCGTGCGGAGGGGGTTGTTGGACAAGTTTTTTTTTTGGTCATTTCTGACATTCAGCTTTTGATTCGCTTAATTGCGCTTTGTGTTACCGCTGTGCATGATGGGAACGAGAGTTTCTGCGAAACCCAAACACTGGTTCCGCGCCCTTTTGACCCATGGCGGGAAAAACACACAGCCCCAGTGTTTTTCTTCAATGCGCTAAAATTGAATTAGAATATGACTGCTTTGTGAACTCAATTTTAAGTAAATCCTTGAATACTTATTATGCATTTGTTTAGTAGATGTAGAACTAGAGTCTGTGTAGTGTGCTCTGTGTAGTCAGTCTGTGCAGTGTGCACTGTGTACTCAATGACTGTGTAGTGCTCACAGTGTAGTCAGTATCTATGTAGTGCACACTGTGCAGTCGGCAAAGTGTTCACTGTGTAGTGCTCACTGTGTAGTCAGTGTCTGTGTAGTGCTCACTGTGTAGTCAGTGTCTGTGTAGTGCTCACTGTGTAATCAGTGTCGGTGTAGTGCTGACTGTGTAGTGTGCACTGCGCTCTGGCATCTTCACTATGTGGGTCACTGGGACACTGGATCTCCTGTGATCGACAGCTGATCTCTCTGCTCCTCGTGACCTGGTTATGTTCTTTCATCGCTCACACTCTGATGATTTATTGAGTTTAGAGAATGAATTTTATATCTGTATCAATATGTTTATGGTTAATAAATCATTAGTTCTTTTGTTAATTATGAATGCGTCATGTGGGGCTTGTCGTCTGAGGGGAAAGTGGCGTCGCGGAGATCAGATGTGTGTGTGTGTGTGTGTGTGTGATGATTATTTAATGAATCTTTGAGAACTTGAAACAAGAACCTTGTTCTCAGATCTCAAAAAGTTTTCATTTTATTTACGTATTTTCTATTAGAGTGCAGCCTGGTGGAGCAGTTTTTTTTTTTTAACTTCATCTATGTTAAGCATGTTCTATAATACTATATGTAATAATCATTTTCTTTAACAAAAATGTGTGTGTGTGTGTGTGTGTGTGTGAACAGTTCTTCTCCAGTGTGCTTTTGCCAGTCTGTGTGTATGTCGCCCTCTGTGCCGCTCTCAGAAGTGGCATTAGTCCTCTAATTAAACTTCTTCATGATTTGGGTGACACACACACACACACACACACACACACTTCTTCCTGCCAACTTCCTCTGCCAAACACTGCCACCTGACACGGTGCCAGTCTGCACATCTCCAGCTCAGCAGTGCCAGCCCGATCCTCTGCTAATGAGGCTGCGCTCATCTTCCTCTTCATCTTCCTCCGTTCAGCTAAACGGTTTAACCTGAGGAGTTTAATACGTCACTGATACTTTCATTCACTCCGACTCTTTTGTAGCATTTTTAATCTTTTTTTCATTACATCATTATTAATTTATAAACTTGAATAACATAGCACAACTTTACATTCAATTGTGTATTTTAATATTTTATGTATTTTAATTTACCAATTTAAAGATTCAATTAATTAAATAATAATAATAATAATAATAACTTTGTTTATTGTTAATCAGTTGTTCTCTCTGATGATTCTTTATGAATTTAAATGTACATTTTAATCAAGAAAATTTGTATTTACATAGCTAATTTACATATTGACTATTATAATTAGATTATACCCCTGCTGTATCACATTACATTTAAAATCAGATATTCATACATTTAATCAAATTTAGCCAAATGATCATTCAATATAGTTTCTAGTTCTCATATTTACATATTTTTGCAGTGCAATGTTACAAACGTGTGCAATGCATCTCAGAATGTGAAAAAAAAAACGATAAATACAAGTACCTTTTATTGCCAAAGCTAGTATCATTAGCATTCGCTGTTGTCATTTTAATTATGCTGAGTCAGCTGACCTCAGACCAGAGACCACATCCCATAATGCATGTGAACCTGCAAGCTGTTGCCATGGCAACCAGGTGAACACATCCTTGGGGAATTGTGGGTAATCCACCTGTTTTCACCCCACTATTAATGATGGAGCTATGTACATTCAAAATTACAACATATGCAAATGAGCTTCTAAATGCAAATCTGCCATACGTTCAGATAGTCAACGTGCATTAATATTCATGTTTGTGTGTGGAGCAGGTGTTGATATCGAGTCGTAAATAATGAGACGTCTGCTGCTCTTACCCGACACCCAATACGAAATTATGACGGGGAAATTACAGCGTTTGTGGGTCCAAATTGCAATTGTGAGTTTTGTTTTTTTTTTAAATGTAAATTGTGTATGCATAGATTTAAGTTTGTCTGAAGATCATTCTGGAATCATCAGATTTTAATTCATATTTTTTGTTTCGTTAGGTTAAGTTAAAGGCCAAACAAATGGCCAAACCAGAAGAGTGCAAGTCATTATTAACCATGAAGGGATAAACAGTGTGTGTGTGTGTGTGTGTGTGTGTGTGTGTGTGTGTGTGTGTGTGCACGCGCTTAGGGAGGGGGAACGGCTGAATAGGTAATAATGTGGTGTGTGTGTATTTCATGCATATTTATGAGATTATGCATATTTATTTTAATAGCCTAATATTTTTTTCCTGGCTTGAATAACGAGGCCACAATCGACCCGGGCCAGACCCCGCTGAGCCAAACCGGCCCCTGGCCCAGAACAGACGTCCCCTGATCCCTTCCACCGGCCTGAGCTGAGGCTGAAGACCAGATGCTTCTGACCCCAACCAGTCTCTTTAACCCTCAACAGTTTTCTAGCCAGAACTAGTTTTTTTTTCTTTTGATTGTTATGGGACTCTTCTTACCAGTTGCTTTCAACTTGATCGAGCTCTTTCTGACTTGACCTTTCTAACCAGACGTGTCTGACCCGAGCTAGTCACTTTCGACCCAATCTTGACCTCTCTAACCTAACCAGACTTTTCTTACCCAAACCAATCACTTTCGCTAGATTGCACTTTCAATTTAGTCACTTTTGACCATTTTAACCAGAATCTTCAAAATTGATCCAAACTAGTTGCTTTCGAGTCGATCTGGACCTTTCTAGTCTGAACAAGTTTTTCTGACCCAAACTAGTCACGTTCGACCTTTCAAACCCAACCAGACTTTCCTAACCTGAACCAATCACTTTAGCCTCAATTTAGTCACTTTTGTCAATTTTAACCAGAAGCTTATACTAGTTCAAACCAGACTTTAATGATCCATACTAGTTGTTTTTGATTCAATCTGGACCTTTCTGACCCAATCTAGATTTTTCTGACCCAAACCAGTTGCGTTTGACACATTTTTGGCCTTTCTGACCCAATCTGGACCTTTCAACCCTAACTAGTAGCTTTTGATACAAATCGAGCTCTTCTGACCCGGAGCTTTTGATCTGATCTAGACATCGCTGACCTGGTCTAGACCTTTATGTCTCTAATCAGACTTCTCCAACCTGGACCAGTGAGTGACAGCTGTTCTAGATGTTTCTGACACAGACCAGACTCTTCTCACCCAAACCAGATTATAAAAATGAAGGACGTCAGCCATTGAAGCGATTTGTCCTCACTCTGTATTTTCTAGAATGGATAGATCTCACCAAGCGCTGAGGCAGAAGAACGCGTGTGTGTTCAGAGAGACGGTGGATGCTGATCCGGAGGTTCTCGTCACCTCCTGTCTCTAAAACCACAATCCCTCCATCTGGAGGCTTTGATCACAATGAAATACAAATGTGCGCTTTCATCCCGCTGAGATGTTTAATGTATGAACGTGTGTTTCTGAACTCGGTCTGTGTGTGTTAGACGCATGTTAATGATTCTAATCCGCTGCTCGTGTTCCTTTCGCTGACTTTCCATCTTCCTGGAAACACAAAAGGATTTTCACAGCATCACTGCTCAGCCAAACTCATCCCTCGCTCTCTCTTTCTCTCATTATCTCTTTCTCTGTGTGTGTGTGTGTGTCGGTTCCTCTATTTTCTTTTATCGCTTTCTTTTTTCCTCTCTTTTTCTTCGTATCTTCTTTATCTAATACGGTCCTTTAAGTCTCTCTTTCTTTTCTCCGACTCAAACCTTTGTATTCTTCCTCACGGTGTATCTGTCATCACTTGCTCATTCAACCTCTCTTCTATTCATTCATTTACCCCCCCCCCCACACACACACACACACACAGACACACACACACAGTATTGAAACAAATTCTATACCCATTAATTATGTATCAGGTTATCTCTCATGAGCAAATAAGCAATTTAATTAAAATATTCAACAAGGTCAGACCCAGAAACCATCATCGATGTTTTTACATTCCAAATCAGATTAAATTATAAAGAAGAGACAAAATCTTTTTCATTGTGTGATGACAGTGTGTGAGTGTGTGTGTGTGTGTGTGTGTGTGTGTGTGTGTGTGTGTGTGTGTGTGTGTGTGTGTGTGTGTGTTTGTGTGTGTGTGTGTGTAAAGCCATTCAATTCAGTCGTATTCCCGTTGTGACTGATGATAAAAATAATGATAATAATTCTACACTCAATAAACAGTAGCATACCATTCTACTGTACCGCAAAAAACTACGGTCAAATGTAAAAAAAAATTAGACTACTGTATAGTGTTGCGGCCAGTGTCGCTTCAACAAATGCTGGCGGACCTTTATTTTGACACACGCTACCTTTATTAGAACAATGAGCTCGCGCGCGAACTTCAGCCAATCAGCACTAATTATTGACTTAGCGCCGGAAAAGTTATTATCGGGCGCCATTAGCGCGGCGTTGTGAGTCGAGCTGAGGTAAATGAGCAGGAATGAACGAGGAAAAGGACTGGAATGTGACGGAATGTTGGTTTCTGGGTCACTGCGTGTGCTAATGGAGATGTATTTTAAGAGCGAGAACACGCTCTTGATGGACCGAGTTTGTCATTCCCTCCGCGGGAAAGGACATTCGCAATGACAGGGGCCGGACAGCAGCACACACTCTTTTATTTATGGCGTTTTATTTTTGCTTTCACACACAAACACAACATGTGTTTCTGAGGGAGTCTTTGCTCAAGAATCGACTTTGTTGTTTCCGTTCTTGTGTCAAAAGACCAGTTGTTAAATGGTTTAAAGACACCAATAGTTTTACAAAGTGATTTAGCATGTTTTTTTGTCATAAAAAGTATTTATCCAAATTAATGGAAGGTGTTTATTTTTGATCATGGTTATGAAAGGGGTGGTTTCCCGGTTGTGATGAAAGGGGCGTGGTCATGGTTTGTGTTGAAAGGGGTGGGTTTAGGGTTTCTTGATGAAAGGGGCGGGTTCACAGTGCGATAAAAGGGGCGGGTTCGGAGGTTGTGATGAAATGGGCGGGTTGACAAGTTGTGATGAAAGGGGCGTGTTCAAAGGTTGTGATGAAAAAAGGCGGGTTACCAGGTTATGATTTGAAGGGCGGGTTCAGAATTTGTGATTAAAAGGGCAGGATTGAGGTTTGTGATGGAAGGGGCTGGTTTACAGTTTGTGACGGAAGGGGCGGGTTCCTGGTTTTTGATAGAAGGGGCGGGATCAAAGTTTGTGATGGAAAGAGGCGGTTCACGCGGAAAAAAAGGGTTTTATCTGAATTGCTGCCTTTGGTCATAAATCATTTTAAGTCTGAGTATTGGCGTTTAAAGGGTCAAACAAGAGTAAAAAGGTAAGTAATCGAAGGTTTAATCCAATTGATAAAGTGGTCTACTAGCCTCGGAAAAATCAATAGAAACATAACCTGTGTGGTGGTAACCATGAAAACAGAACAGAGAGTAAAATACATGTACAAACCGTGTATGTGGAAACCGATTCGTGTTCTTTTCTTTCCTCTTCTCTCTTCACACACCGGTCTCTGGTTGTGAACATATATGAAAGCGGATTAACACCCGGGTCCTGTTTACACTGTTTTTAGAAGATATGCATGAGGCCATCAGCGTGTAAAAATCAGTAGTTGCTTGGTAATTTACTTGATATGCTGTAGGAAATCTTAATAAAAAATACATTACAGGCTAGTAATGCTTTCGCAAAATGTGTAATGTGACATTTTTTTTTAAATGAATGGAAAGGTGTTACTTGAAACATAAAATATGTTAACGCAATAATTATTAATGTACATTAAATCTTTGTACTTTTGGAACATTTTTATACATTTTACAGTACGCATTTGTAAAAGATGCAGCTCAATCGCAGCATTTTGTCGCCATCTAGTGGTAAGTCTCATTCACTGCTTTGAACTCCAGAGTCGTGTTAAGTTTTTGAATCACGACGACAAGTGTTCAACAAGCCCGCAAAGGACAATTGCTTTTTCATTTCTAAACTATTTTATATTTTAAATTCCGTATGGCAGAAACCTTATCCAGCGTAGCTGCCTGAGGCCACTAGGTGACGCTACTGTCCCTTTGATGTCCATTACGTTAATTATGTTAAAAATATTGCGTCTTGCTACCAAATACATTCTATTATTCAGCCCAATGCTTTGGGTATCAAACACCCAACGTGTTCTGTAATCCAAGATCAGTTTATTAATTTGCAACCTTGTTTTTCAGTCAGGCGCGGATTGGCCAGCCTCGCGGGGTCTTATGTAAGAGAAGCGCGCGACTGAGCGTCATTACGGGCACCGCGCGAGATCGAAGCGCGCGCGCGCGGATGGCATTGATAAGAAGTCCGAGTCCGTGTCGTCACGCGTGTTAATGTCACGTCCTGACTTTATGTCGACGCGCGAACCATAAAAGACGTCTGAGGAAGATAAAGCGCCCAAGTTTCTCGGTCAGGGATCAGCCGTCATGCCGCCCATCGAAAAGGAGCCCGGACGCGAGCAGATCCGATCGAAGATCAAAGACCTGATCGATTCCAGCCCGGTTCTGGTGTTCAGCAAGAGCTTCTGCCCGTTCTGTGTCAAGGTGAATGTCTCGTCTCCCGAGGGTAACGCGATCCGCCCGGGTGAAAAGTTCGTTAAGTGTCAGCCAAGTTTCGGAACCGACGGTGAATAATCGATGCGGTTGTCGCGCGCTTTTCCCCGCCGTTATTCGGTCGTTATCTGTAATCTCGTGGAGTTTATCTGACTAATCCGGGATGTGTTTGTCGCTGAAACGATGAATCGCTTCTCGCGCACAGTTTTTGTTTTTCTCCAGTTCGTTGCCTGAAGTTTTGCATCGTCATTGTCCGGTTCCGTGAGTTCGTCAGAAAGTTGGACTTGTGACCAGAAGGTCGCTGGTTCGAATCCCAAACCGTCTCAAGACGCGCGCGCTTCACTTTTTGGTTGGATGAATCACAGAAAGTTGTACATTTCTCAACCGTGGGAAGATTACAGTAGATTACGGTTGATTACCGTCTTTACCTGTGACCTGGACGTTTTCTTTTGGAAATGGTAATTGACTTTAATAACGACTCCTGTCGAGATCAGACTAGGACTGTGTGAGTGAAAGCTCTGGTGAAACCTCTAAAGTTGGAGAACCTTCAGCCATCCGCCATGAGATGTCACGCCAATGTTATAGGCCCTCAGAATGTTGATTATACAGGAGTGTGATGCTTGAAGACATAACCTGTGTATGTGACGTGCAGTTGTGTGTGTTTGCAGGTGAAGGATCTTTTTAAAGAGCTGAATGTGAAATGCAACACTGTGGAGCTCGACCTGATGGGTGAGAGAGACAAACACACACACACACAGACATACAAAATGCAGACTGGAGATAGACCGTTGACAAGACCGACACAATTTTGGAGAAGGACAGACAGTTGAAGAGACAGACTGAAAGTTACTGGCAGACAGACAGATATACAAAATGTTGGAGACGGTCAGACAGAAAGTTGAAGAATGATTGACAGACACTCTAGGGGTTGATCATGTGACATTTACTGCCGTTTTTTCTTGAACAAGACGCTTAGGTTTTTATGTCTTTTTTTTGGACATTTTAATATTTCAGTCTGTAACATTAAACTATTCCTTGCTGTGGCTTTATAACTTCTTGAGCTTTAATCTTTCCAGTAGTTCAGTCAGGAGAGCAATGCTGTTTGAGACAGCTCACAGGTTCAAATCCCAGGGGAAGCAGGATGTTGTAAAAAAATACGAATTAAACGTGTAAAGTACAAGATAAAAGCGTCTGCTAAATAACCGGTAAAGTAAATGACAGATTTCTTACGGCAAGTTGATTTGGATTTATTACACAGAGAAGGTCTGAGACACGGAAGCTTATTGATTAGAGTCTATATTTATCAAAAACTGTTCCGCTAAATACAATGTTTCAGGTCACCAGTGTGTGTGTGTGTGTGTGTGACCTCTGACCTCTTTCTGCTGCTGAGTCATTCTAGCGTGACGGCTGCATATTTTCATTCTTTTTTCTGATGGTTTCAGGACTTTTATCTTCTTTCTTTCTCTCTCGCTGAAGCTTCTCTGGAACATATTCAGTCTTTCCAAACACGCAGACAATGTTTTACAACTTGTCTTCTCAAGTCTAAATGGTTGCATTTTTAAAATGTAAAAAGCCTTTTTTAAATAGCTGAATACGCTCAACTGTTACCAGGCTTCCAGCGAGAGATTAAATTAAAATTATTTTTATAAATAAATGTATACAAATATAATTAATTCATTATTAAATAAAATTACGTTAAAAAACAAATGTTGCACAAAGTGGAGCACGTCCGAAAAAAAACAAAGACATGCCTTTTTTTTAATAGCTGAACAAACGTTTTGTTCACATGGACACGGAATATTGTTCAAACAAACCCAGAATTGAAGTACATTTGGTGTCTGAATCGTGGTAAAAGCTGTTGGTGATGGTGCAAACGCAAGATCCGACTGGAAATAAATCGTTCTTTCCGCTTCCGTGATAAACGATGGGTTTTGCGTAAATCCTCCTCACCAGCCACAAATACAAACACATCAGCAGATCTCTCGCTTTTCACCGCGTGGATGACCGATCACGTTTCTGCGGGTTTGTGGACAGCGTCACGTCACTTCCTCTCAGGAGGACAAATTTGTTTTTAACAGCCTTTAAAAATGTTTGATTTTTATTTAGTTGTTAATTTATTGTATTGCTCTGTTCCTGAACATGCCTAGGAGATTCCTGGGAATTAAAGAAGCAGATTCCAGCATTAGCGGCAACAAATTCCAAACACTGGTCTACGGATCTCTAACCAGTAAAAAAACACATGTGCGTGAAATAACAATTTAGATGTTTAGAAGATTCACAGATGTGTGAATGAGAGAAGATCTAGTAAAGTGGGAGCCAAACTGTAAGTCCCAGTATACAAGGGAAGCCGTTTTATCCTGGAAATGCCAAGCGATGATGGAATGAATGAATACAAACGAGCCGATGTGTGTTTTTCAGAGGATGGGAGCAACTATCAGGATCTGCTGCTGGAGATGACGGGGCAGAAGACCGTCCCCAACGTCTTCATCAACCAGAAGCACATCGGGGGATGTGACAGCACCATGAAGGTCTGCACGTGCTGCGAAATACTGTCACGTGTCCTGCCGTTTGCGCATCACATGGCTCCTTTTCCTCTTAGTTCATGTTTAATTTTTTATTATTATTATTTTAGACTCAATCTATTAATGCATCTAAAAAAAAGCATAAAAAAAAGACTAAACATTGTGAAAAAACAACAACTAATTAGTTACCACTACTACTTATTCTAATAATAATAATAATAATAATGTAAAATGTAGTAAATCAGTTTTCACACATCAGACCTAATGCTTGTCATTTTGATTAGTTATAGCTTAGTGTTCAAGTTCTGAGCTTTTGTAAGGTTTTAACTGTCTCAAAGTGTGAGACCTAAAACTGAGAGAGTTTTCCGTTCTTCACCAGCTTCATCCCCAAAAACTTACCTTTTTTCCACCCACTTTTTGAATAATTTTGAATGTTTTGATTAATAATTTTAAAGGCAATTATACTAAACCCTAATGCAACTTATCTCGGCTTGGTTTGATGTGCGTTAAAGTGAAGTTAAAAAAAACTTTCAAGTCGACAACTCTACTTTCAAATGTTGGCACACACACCACATCTTTAACTATAATAATAATAATAATAATAATAATAATATATGATGTATAATCTGCAGTGCTCCGCAGACGAGACTATTCTCCTAGTGGTTTGTTTCATCTGCGCGTGTCTTTCTCTGATGGCCTTCACGGCTGAATAATGCACAAGCGCTCTTCACCCGTCCTCTCCTCGGCATCGCTTTTCCTCCTGATGCTAATGATGCTAACGCGCTGCTGGTTGTTGTGGCGACAGGCTCATCACGATGGCCTCCTGCAGCAGCTGCTGGGCGACGGAAGCGAGACGTACGACTACGATCTCATCGTCATCGGAGGGGGGTCCGGGGGTCTGGCCTGCTCCAAGGTGAGGGACGCTTTACTATTGTGACTCCAGCGCAACAGGAAGTGGATCCCACCGTCTCTTCCTCTCCCGACAGGAAGCAGCCACTTTGGGGAAGAAGGTGATGGTCCTGGATTTCGTGGTTCCCACGCCGAAAGGCACGACATGGGGTGAGGAGGCGCGTCACGTGACCCGGGCGTGTCCGTCCTGTGGGTGACGCCTGTGGCCCTGTAGGTCTCGGTGGCACGTGTGTGAATGTGGGCTGCATCCCGAAGAAGCTCATGCACCAGAGCGCCCTGATGGCCACCGCGCTGCAGGACGCCCGCAAGTTCGGCTGGGAGTTCAGCGAGCAGGGTGAGGCCAATCACACCACTGGCTTTAACATCAAGTATTTTTTTATAGCATTTATTAAAAAAAAAAAATAAAATTCAAAGTAATACAATTTTAAAAATTTCAAACGCTTTTCCTGTTTTAGAAATTTATTTTCAAACGATTTTCGATTTTTTTTTTTTTTTTTTGCAGGCAAGTATTCTTGATTCTATAAATATGGTTAAATATAATTTGTAAAACACGAGAATTTAATTTGTCGACAATTCTTAATAGAAAAAAAACAAGGCATATATTTTAATTTAAATTTTTTTTTTTAATTTAGTTTTTTTTCACTCTCAATTTTTAAACATTTGATAAGATTTTTAAAGTGGTTTTAAACACATTTTAATACAATTTAATAAAACAAACCTGTTTTTTATTTAATGACACATTTTTTTAACAAAAAAAGTATATATTTTTAAAAGCACATTATTAAATTAGATACAATCTGACTTTGACTACGATACATTGTATTTCATTGTGCCACTTTGAGTCTTGAGTAACTGAAGAAACTTTCAGCTACACTAATGTCTCCATCAAGATCTGATGTAATTCGGTGGTTTCCCGGAGCGTTTCAGCGGCGTGAAGCTCCTCCTCCTGACGCCGCTCCGTCATCGTGATGTTTGACTTGCTCTGGACGTCTGTTGTTCC
Source organism: Paedocypris sp. Pulau Singkep (assembly GCA_017309775.1). Classification (NCBI taxonomy): domain Eukaryota; kingdom Metazoa; phylum Chordata; class Actinopteri; order Cypriniformes; genus Paedocypris; species Paedocypris sp. Pulau Singkep. Next base: position 22,208,661 of record MU204204.1, read on the forward strand.
AGTGACTCACAACTGGGAGACGATGAAGATGGCGGTTAATAATTACATCGGCTCGTTGAACTGGGGCTACAGGGTTTCCTTACGGGACAAGAGCGTCAACTACGTCAACTCCTTCGCCGAGTTTGTGGAGCCGCACAAGATCAAGGTTCGTCTGGTCCGTCCGCGTCTCACACCCTGCAATTACCCTAAAATACTCTCGCTCGTTTATCAAATTGCTTGAACAATGTGTTTTTTAAGATGACGCACAAAAAAAACAGAAATTCTAGCAAATGGATGTTTTTCCCGTTCGCTTTAGACCTCCACATGCTGTGTGTGTGTGTGTGTGTGTGTGTGTGTGTGTGACTTCACTGGATGGTTAAATGCAGAGCACCCCTAGTGGCCACATTGACTGACCCGTTTGCTTTACTTTTAATTGGCGTGGCACTTCCAGCGAGAGATTATTTGGCATATTAAATCTAAATAAGTGTATAAAAATATATTTAATTCATATTAAATGTAAAATAATTTGTACAATTGATATGAAGCGGCCTAACATTAAAACAACTGCGTTACATTAATGACACTGCAAAGAAAAAGATTTTGTGTACAAATGATTACACATCCATACGTAGTTCCATTCAGCAAATGTGTGCAGTCATATAAACTCCAATAATTAACAATTAAAACCTTTCCAAAAAATATTTTTTAAAGAATTTGCAATAGTTTTAGCAAGTTTCTTAAAAGTATTAGTGTTACTAAGTATTACTATAACTGCTAAAATATTTTACTTATTATTATTATTACTTTTTATTATTATTATTATCATTATTAAAATCCCTTGAAACATATATACAAATAAACAATGTGCAACAAATGTGGGTTTTTTTTTTAATTTACTTTAACAATTTTTTCCCCACTTTGAATGTAACACCACATTTAATGGATGCGTTTGCTCATCTGGCCTTTGATCTGGATCGGCAGGCGACAAACAAGCGCGGGAAAGAGACGTTCCACACGGCGGCCAAGTTCGTGCTGGCGACGGGCGAGCGTCCGCGGTACCTGGGCGTCCCTGGAGACCGCGAGCACTGCATCACCAGGTGAGTCAAACGCTCCGGCGGGGCCGCGGTGATCTGTTTACAGGGTTTAACCGTTTAAAGCTCCGTCGGGCTCCAGGGAGACGAGCTTCTTACAGGCGGCTTGAGACGGAGATGAGATGAAAAGCCTCGTGAGCCGATCCTCCTGCGCTGAAGGAAGTGGCGAGGTTTCCTGGAGATGTAGGAGGAAGTGGAAATGCTTGGCGTGATTGGTCTTCTCAGTGACTCTTGTTCTTATCTTTTGCGCTCGAGGATGGTTCCTGGTTTAATCTCTGTTGAGCAAGGTTCACTGCCGTTATGATCATCCTCGATGGTGAACACATCAGGAGCTGCTCCTGCCATTGTGTTTCATAATTTTGAATGGACATTTTAGAATTATAATTTCTTGCGGCTTTGAGTTGGTTTGTGACTGAAAAGCTCAATTTAAAAAAATAAACAAGCTTCAAATAAAATCCAATGCAGCTCCAGTTTATTGGATTTAATTTGTTGCTTTTACTTGCTTTAGGTGAAAGTGAAATTTTCAAAGATTAATTTTTAATTTGACTTCTCATATATTAAATAAATGATGGCTAAAATGTGTTTGCTCATATTAAAAATGTATGGTGCTTCTGAGGTGAAGCAATGACACCCCATTTTTTTATTTTATCCCAGCCAATGAAGTGACTTCAATGTTGGTTCAGATTTGTTTTAGCCGTCAAACGTGAATTAAGTACATATTACATTTAAAATATTAAATCATGTTTGTTTGTTTGAATGAATCAAGCAACTTTGCAAACACCTTTTTTACTCGCTGGCAGATTCAGTTTTTGTCACAAATGAGTCTTGATTCTTGTTTTTTATTTCATTTTTTTGGTTGCTTTTGGTTTGTTTAAATTTTTTTTTTTTTTTTTCCCACGTGTGAAATGTCTTTAAAAAGAAAACTGACCAACAACCGTTTCCACGTTTTTTTTTTGTTTTGTTTAGTTTTTCCACCCATCCTCTAGCTTTTCTCTCGCTCTCTAGTGACAGACGAGACTCTGCGTCCGTGATCCAGCTGATGCTGATGCTGATGTGTTTGTCTGGCAGTGACGATCTGTTCTCGCTGCCCTACTGTCCCGGGAAGACGCTGGTCATCGGCGCGTCCTACGTGGCCCTGGAGTGCGGCGGCTTCCTGGCGGGTCTGGGCCTGGACGTCACCGTCATGGTGCGCTCCATCCTGCTGCGCGGCTTCGATCAGGACATGGCCAGCCGCGCCGGGGAATACATGGAGACGCACGGGGTCAAGTTCCTGCGCAAGTTTGTCCCCGTCAAGGTCGGCGGCGTTACACATCCCCTCCGTGTGTGTGTGTGTGTGTGACAGTGTGTGTGTGTGTGTCAGGTGGAGGAGCTGGAGGCGGGAGCTCCGGGCAGACTGAAGGTCACGGCCCGCTCCACTGAGAGCGACGAGCTGATGGAGGGAGAGTATAACACCGTGAGTGTCGCCGCCTTCTGGATTGAAAGCTCACGTTAAAGAAAATGGACGTACCGTAAAACCTCTAGTAGAACGCCCCCTCTGTTAGAGTCGCCCCGACTGAACAGTTGAAAATCAGACTTGGTGTTCTATTAGAGGTTTTATGGTACGTTCAATTGGTCTACTTTTCCTTCTACCTGTATCTCCTGGTTTCTCCTTGCCTCATTTTTATTTACTTTCTCTTTTTTTCCTCTGGCTTATCTCTCCATCAATCTTTTTATTGTCTTTTTCCATCTCTTCTCCCATGTTTCTTATTTTCCATCTGTCTCACTCTTTCACGCATCCTTTTTACTCATCTCATTTCACCTTTTTTTTTTTAAATTTCTCTTTTTCCTTGTCAATCATTTTCCCCCTCTCACTTTCCGTATCTTTATTTTTTTTTTTTTTTTTTTAAATCCTCTCTTTTTCCATTTTTATTCTCTTTTCAATCTCTTCTCCCATGTTTCTAAATGTTTCTCTGTCTCACTTTCACGCCATCCTTTTTCTCTTCTCCTTTCACTTTTTTTTTTACTTTATTTCTCTTTTTCCTTGTCAATCTTTTTTTCTTCTCACTTTCTGTATCTTCACTTTCTTTTCTTTTTTTGCCCTCTCTTCCATTATTATCCTTTTACTCAATATTTTGTTTTTGTTATCAATCGCACCCATTCTTTCTACAACCTTTTTGTATTCTGTCTCTCTCCCTCTCTCTATATGTTTTTCTGTCTCTCACACGCTGTATTTCTCTCTCTCTCAGGTCTTGATTGCTGTGGGCCGTGATGCTTGTACAGGGAACATTGGACTGGAGAAGGTCGGGGTTAAACTCAACACCAAGTACGTGTGTGTGGAAATCCTCGGCCTCGGGCCCCGCCCCAACTCCTTCACACTGCTCTGTTGCCGTGGCGACTGCGGAGTGTCAGAGTGAATCAGCAGTATTTCCTGTGGAGGGTTCAGATCTCGTGTCTGTTTATCAGACGTTTAGACGGCTGAGATCAGCTTTTTGATGCTGGAGTCGTGGTTTTTTCTTCTTGAAAGTGCAGGATTAGTCTCAGACCTTTAGGAATCTGTTCTCAAGCCGAGTCATGTGACTCACACACACACACACACACATACATACACACGGCTAATGATTAACTTGTGCTAACAGCACAAACCTCACATTATGATTGCTGGTCAATGGCGTTTTTTATGACCGGAGACGATAGTATAATCTTCTAGAAATAGAATTATGTTTTTGAGTAGCTGTTCTAAATATTGGGACAAATGACATCAAATTCCTTTTTAGTTTTCTTTCCTTTAGTTGTGACATGTAAAAGTGTAGAATCGATTAAGTGACAGATTAACTGTAACTGTGATTGGCTCCGATTTACCCAATCACGAGGCTGCGGCCGCTCACTATTCCGCCATCACGTAATCATTTTCCATAAACTTACAATTAAGATTGGGTTGTTTTTTGGTTTATGAACTCTAAAAAAAACTAAAACAATAAAACAATGTACTTTTTTTTTTTTTTTTTTCCTCGTGTTATTTGTTTGATATTTTTTTTTTGTACTTGTGTTTTTTGTATAATCTCTCTTCTCTGCTATTGCAAGATGCATTTTCCCCACTGTGGGACTAACTTCGATTTACATAAATGGGAAAACAACAACAAGCTATTGAGGACAAATTAACGCTGAGCACGTTTATTTAAACAAGTTTGTTTTTGATGAACCAGACTCTTCAACAGATCAATGGGATTTGTAGGGTTGCCAGATCCACTTGTCTCCATCAGTGCGTTTCTTCTCAGGACCGGGAAGATCCCAGTGAATGACGAGGAACAGACCAACGTCCCGCACATCTACGCCATCGGAGACATCCTGGAGGGGAAGTGGGAGCTGACGCCTGTGGCCATCCAGGCCGGGAAACTTCTGGCTCGCCGCCTGTTCGCCGGATCTTCTGTGAAGGTCTGAGATGACCGTGATGTCACCACCGAGGCGGTTCCTCATGGTGTGTGTGTGTGTGACTTCACAGTGCGATTACGTCAACGTTCCCACCACCGTCTTCACCCCGATGGAATATGGCAGCTGCGGTCACTCCGAGGAGAAGGCCATCCAGATCTACGGAGAGGAGAACATCGAGGTGCGTGTCTGGAGGCCTGAGACGTGTGGAGGATCGTCGTCATGTTGAAGCTGATGTCGTTCTCTGCAGATCTACCACAGTCTCTTCTGGCCGCTGGAGTTCACCGTTCCCGGCCGAGACAACAACAAGTGCTACGCCAAGATCCTATGCAATAAACTGGACCAGGTTAGGACCAAACCAGCCGTCTACAGCACTCGTTCACTCTGTGTTTAACCACCATCTCCAAACTCTGCTGTCTGAAGAAACATCTACATCACTCGATTTATTTATTTTGGTTTATTGTATCATTTTTCTGGGCATTTCAGCAATTTCTGGGCGTGATGATTGGGATTTGGCTTGATTGTCTTTAGTTTGGATTGCATCTTTACACGTGAGGAATTTTGATGAGTAATGCCATTCCATGTGTTATTTTAGAGCTAATGAATGGTAGTAATACAAATTATTATTACTACTTTTATGTTCGTGAACCGAGTTTTGTCCTAAATATTGGAAATTTATTTTTTTGCACCGAATACTTAAATCAATTTTTAAATTAGGCATGTCATTAAGCATAAGCTTTTTAATTACTTGAACAATTAAAATACACATTTCATATTCTTACTAAAGTAATAAAAAATGTATTATACTTTATTTACTATATTATTTAGTAATTATGTATTTTTGTGCGGTCCCTTTGAGATTGAGTGTAATTACAGTAACTATTATTAATGCATTAACGGCGTTTAATTGCCGCCTGCTTTTGTGTTCAGGAGCGTGTGATTGGCTTCCACTATCTGGGTCCGAACGCCGGCGAGGTCACGCAGGGTTTCGGCGCCGCCATGAAGTGCGGCATCACCAAAGAGCAGCTGGACGACACCATCGGCATCCACCCGACCTGCGCCGAGGTGCGTCTCCGCTGGCGCCGTCCATTCGCCCCAGGCGTGGATCTCACTCTGGGTTTGTCTTCCAGATCTTCACCACCATGGAGGTCACCAAGAGCTCTGGTGGAGACATCACGCAGTCGGGCTGCTGAGGTTAAACCCTGCTGGCTCAGCCGGCCGTGAGGAGCATCTGTGCCACTGACGGCCGCTGAACAGCAGGGTTACTCCGCTCCAGATCCCCGTCAGAGTCAGAAACGCACCGTCGCTCTTAGTTTCTCGCGCTCGGTGCTCCGTGACGTCACAGGCCGTAACCGACGGTGGCCTGCGACTGATGCTTTTCTGCATTCTTGACTGGAAACCATTAGATCAGAACTTTGCCGAATGGACGCACTTACAGATCCGGAGTGAGGGGAAAAGCTGCCGTCTTTTTCTGCTCCACCACAACAGTATAGCAGCTTTTAACCGCTCTGCCGAAGCCGCTGGGGTTTGTTTCCTGGCGCGGCCGAGCGAGGTGTAGATGCTTTCTCGTACGACTATTTAAACCCAAAGCCGTCTGCCGTCACCACGCCCTCTGTGGTTTGTGACGGCTTTTAACGCACTTCAAGAAATGCCTGTATGTTCATGTTTTTTATAGATCATATCAGCGTCACTGGTGATCGTCTTCGTTTATTCTCGCACTCTTTTGCTTTCTGAGGAACTATGTCTTGCAGCATCTGTCCTGTGTACATTACTGTCACAATAAAATCATGTACCACAATTCCTGCGTTTTTTTTTTTTTTTTTTTTATCACATTGATGGTGTTTGCAACTTTATTGCACTGTAGCTAATTTTTAAATGACTAGCAATTTGATGAGGAAATTAAACTTGTGAAATCCATAGGCTGCAACGGCAGGGTTATGAGTTCAGTTCCCAATTCAAAGTATGATAAGGCGATTGTATAAAAGCGTCGGCTAAATGGATTAATCTTATCAAGAGATCAAAAGGATTGGGATATAAACTCTGAGATTAAACGGAGCTCTTTATTCGCGATCTCCTTTTGATTGTGTCGTATGAATAATAAGGTGCGGTGGATTGTGCAGGCCTGATTTAATTCCTGAGCAGCACCTGCTCCTGTGAAGCGTTTCATCCTCAGACGGACAAACCCGCGATGAAACGCCTCATTTCAATGCGTTTTTCTCTCTGTGGGCGATAATGGCGGGTCGCGGATCAAACGGCGCGCGTGCTCGTCTGATATGCGCGTCACCGCGTCGGTTATATGACAATGTAGATTTAAAACCTCACAGAAAGCGAACGTTTAATATTTACCCTTTTCTGCAATAAGGGACAAATATTTTTTTAGGTCCTACTACAACGTATCAATGCATTTGCGTTTTCTATATCCTAAACTTAATTCATGACCACATTACAATTATAATACAATAATTATAACACCAAATAATATTACTAAATACAGTATTTGTGTGCGTGTGTGTGCGCGCGCGCGCATATTTAACTATCAACGTTATAACTTTTTATTCATTAACTTATAAGCGCCATCTGCTGGCTCAAGCGACTAATACATCACAATACACCTCGAATTTTTTCAACGTTTAATTGTTTCTAGTAAATAAACTAATTGACAAAACAGTTAAATGCATAAAGCGTGACGTTATGTCACTCGTTATGCTATTGACGAAATTATATCCCTTTTTACCCGTCATCGAAACTCACAGTCACGTGGTCTGTGACGTCTGTGGCGGAAGCGAACAGTGGCGTAATGGTGGAGAGTCACGGGAGTCGATCTGTCACTAACGCCTCATAAAATGTTCAGTTTTAATGCCCGTCACGATGCCGCTGTTCGTTCAGGATAAGCGAGTAGAGCGCGTGAGCTCCACCGCGGACTTCTTCAGCAAGTACCCGCGTCTGAAGGTACACGCTCTGTTCACCTGTCAGACCGGAAGTGCGCGTGCCCTTCCTTCCTTCCTTCAGCGCGTGTTTGTGCGGCAGGACGATGCTCGGGAGTTTGCGTCGAGGCCGCCGGAGCCGGTGCAGCCGCAGCAGCTGCTCTACGTGCAGCAGAGGGAGTTTGCAGCCACTACTCCTGCGGACGGTGAGTGAGTGTTTCCGGTTCCGCTGAGCCCCCCCAACAACAACAACAACAACAACAACAACAACACCACTTTCTTTTTTTTATATAAAACCAGTATTACACACTCATTCTATTTAAAAAAAAAACATGGAACAATGATTCTAAATGTAACAACACACTCATTATTAATTTACATTATTAGAATACTGCATACAGACAAAAACCTAATTTTTAAGATATGTTAAGAAGATGTTTAAAAATGTCGCACATATTGGATGTACCGTATTTTGAAAATAATATCACTCACTTAAATAAAATATATTAGTATAATGTTTCGCGGATACCTTTCTTCACCGTATATGGAACACTGTATTAAAGTCCTTTATTTATTGCACACCATTAAATTTTACTCGTTTTCCCTATGTTTCTTTTTTCTAAATTGTGTAGCCGATAGCTTTAAAGATTCGAATCAACAGATTATCCCCCTTAGTTTAGTGTGGCCGCCTTCGATTATTGAGAAACGTGAATGTCCGTGTGCGCCGCTTCTCCGCCTCCGTTTTCCACTTCTCTCACATTGTATACGCGCTCTTTATACGCGAAAATATAATAGAAAATCTCTTAGCGGACGCGCTCGTGCCCCCCCCCCCCAAGTGACATGAGTTAACGCCGCTGCTCGAACCCTCGCTCACGTGTCTCTCTCCTCAGACTCCGTCTCCATCCTCGGCTCCGATGACGCCACAACCTGCCACTTGGTAGCCCTGCGGCACACAGGTGACTGAAGCCTCCTGGACGGCTCGTGAGTCTGTCTGACGCGCGTTTCTTCTCTGAAGGCAGTGGAGCGACGTGTCTGGCTCATTGTGATGGTTCCAGCACGTGGACGGAAGTTCCTCAGATAGTCCAAGCCGTCACCTGCAGGAGTGACCCGTCCAAAGAGGGCAGGTCCGGATCTTCACGCCTTCAGTTATGTCACTCGCTGGTTTCGCCACAACCATCGTCTTCGTGTTTTTGAGATCTTAAGAACTTCTGTAGAACAGTGGTCAATCTTGTAGACGGACTGTTTTCTCATAGTTTAAGTTAAAGCGGACACAAACAGATTCCAGTCGTTTCCTCCTTTGGCTGCAGAATGACAGAGGAACCTTGTTTAGAAATATACTTACATACTTGAGTAAAAGTAGGATTGCCTTACTGTAAAAATTACTCACAAGTCACCAATTTCAAGTAAAATGACATTTAAGTAAATGTCATAAAACATCTATAAAATCAAATTAAATATACTTTTTTTTTAAAAGAACTCGAGAATTTTACTCGTACTGAATTTAGACTAAAAAATACCAAGAAATGTGAATCTTTCTTTACGAGGTTTTATTTCCTAAGTTATAAATGAAATTTCACTCCACAGTGTTTCAAAATGTCTGAGCAAAATAGTAGAGAAGATAAAGTCAGTCTCAGCCAAACTCTGATGTTCATAAAAATGCTGTTTCACGTTCAGGTGATTTAGCTGATAAATAGCATCCAGTACCTCCAGCATCCTGCAGATGGCGATATCACCTCGTCCAGAGAAGAAATTAACCGCAGTAGAAAAATATGCCGACTTGTGCAGCACACAATGTAACACATAAGTAACAGCAAGTGCCTGTTCAAATGTAGTGGAGTAAAGAGTACAGAAACTGGAGCACAAATGTAGTCAAGTACAAAGTAAAAGTCGCTTATATTTTTGATACTCGGCACAAGTACAAAACGGCCAAAAAATACTCAAGTAACAAAGTCCAGTAACTCAAGCGCTTTGCACTGACTTTATTAATGTGCTTCCCCCTCACCGTGTGTTCTTCTGTTTGCTTTAGGCTGGAGCTTCATCTGGTCGGAGGTTTTGACGACGACAGGAAGACTTCTCACGCCCTCAGCCTCAGTATCTTCGGTAAAGCGACAGTCGCGTGGAAGCATCAGTGTTGTGTTGCTGACGGAGGTGGTGTGTTTCAGCTGCCTTCCAGAAGCAGAGCGAGGAGATCCACCTGGAGACGTGCTGCATCACAGGTCAGGTGATCACGGCCCTCAGGAGCACGGGAAGATGATCTCTGACGCGATGCTCTGGTGTTCTCGCTGTTCTGCAGACGTGAACGACGCGGTGAGGGACGGAGTTCACCGGCCGCTGGTCTACGGCATCGGTTGGGATCGTTCCTCAGTGTGTGTGTGTGTGTGTGTGTGTGAGGAAGCCAGACTCTGAGCGTGTGTTTGTGTGTCGGCAGCGGTGAACGTCAAGACGGGACGGGTCTTCCCTGCGTCCTTCACCTACCGAGGACCTGCGGAGGAGCTCCGGTCCGCCCGAACCTTCTCAGGAGGACAGGTGCCATCAGTACAGTACTCTATAGTGAGAGGAACCCAGGTCAAAGCCCGGTCCAGGACTAAATGACTCGCTCATCCGCCACATCCAGATGTTATTCACACGTCGTTGTTGTTCAGGATCCTTTGGTTTGATCAGATAGACGGACGGACGGACGGACGGACGGACGGATGGATAGGTAGATAGAAAAATAGATAGATGGATTTTCAGGTCTCAACTCCTTTCAGGTATTGAAATTCAGGTGTCCGGCAGCAATTACACACACAAAATGCACACTTGACTCAAAATAAATAACAATAATGAACAAACAAATAAATAAATAAATATTGCAGTCAATACAATTAATCATAATAAAAAGGTGTTTAAAAAGTACTAAAAAAGTAACTAAGTAGCATTTGGGGTGGAGCCTAAGTCGCGTCTCATTGACTCTGACACTCTCACGAATGAAACCATATAAATATAGAAATAAATGTTTTCAGCAATTATGACATTATTGTGATTTGTGTAATTTTTTTTCTGGGATTGAGATTTGACTTTGACTTTACAGTCTGTGCTGGAGTTTTGACACACTTTAAACAGTCGTTTCCACCGCTGGCTGCCAAAAGCATCGTGTTTTTCAATCTAGTTCGCTCTCGCCTTTTCAAAGCCATTTACCGTGTGTTTGCTCGTTCTTGCCGATATTATAACTCGATCTGTGTCTGATTATTAATGTCTGCGAGGTTGAACACAGTTAGCAAACACAGAGTTGATCAATTTATAAGTAGGAATAACAAGAATTTTTTAAATGAAAATAAAAAAGACGTTTTCTGTCTTTGATTTCTAATGTCTGTCATTACTAAAGCCTCACATGCTAATTATTAATTAGCCAAAATGTTAATTACCGTATTTTTCACTGTATAAGACGCACTTTTTCTTCCCCAAAACTGAGGGTGAAAAGTTGGTGCGTCTTAAACGGCGAATGCAGAGATCCGCGGAGCGGAATTGTTTCATTTCAACAATGAAACCATGATTTCCCAAAGAAAACAGACTTTGATCAAAATAAAACAAGCAGATTTTCTCGCGCGCGTCTTTAAAACTAAAACAGCCGCTCTTAAAGGTACAGAGTTAAAACTTGTAACAAAACTAATGTGTAATACTGTGTTAAGGTGTTTATATACTTATTTAAAAAAATCTAATTCATGAATTATCACGGTATCCACGATATTGCACAATCCATATCGTGGCACATCTCAATACCGCTATTCAGGTTAATACCGCTATACCGCGCAGCGCTACTCACTGTTTACCGACTTTACTGACTGTTCATGTTTGGCATACAATTGTTCTTAAACTGCTGTTCACTTTTATACAGTTGATATAAAATAGTTGACTACAGTAATTGGTTCAGAATCTTTTTTCCCCCTAGATTTTCCTTTAAAATTGGGTGCGTCTTATATGGCGAAAAATACGCCATTAATTCATAAATAAAGTTTCTTTGACTTTTCAATGTTGCAAAACGTTGTATAACATTGTTAAATGTCTTATTTGCTCCAACACCGATGCATCAGCCGCCTCTGCCGTGAGGTTTCTCAGTTTTCTGTCTGTCTGTCTGTCTGTGTGTGTGTCTGTGTGTGTGTGTCTGTCACTGCTTCAGATGGCGGAGGTGTACGACTCGGGCCGAGAGATGGTGACGGTGGGGCCGTGCAGGTGGACGCCCAACCACGACATGTCCTTCTGGCTCTCTCAGGACGACAAGACCATCCTGCAGGTCTGAGCCGTGACGCGACGAAGCCTCTGAGATGTCTGATGCTTGATGTCCGTGTCTCAGTGTCTGTCCACGTCTCCTCACGCCGAGCCGCCGCACTTCATCCACCACATCAAGTCCACCATCCGCTTCCTGCTGGACCACCACACCGCCGACGGCCTGTTCCCCGGCGGCCAGCCGCGGCTCTACCGGCGGAGCGGCGAGGGGCGGTGGAAGCGGGTTCCTCCGCTGTAGAGTACTGCGCGGTCGTCCAGCGCGGAACCTTCTGGAACCTTCTGGAAGTCTCCTGAGAAGCACCAAAGCCTCTGAAAGCCATTTCAGCCCCACTCCAGGCCTTTGCATGTCTGCGCGTGAGACGCTCCGCTAGTCGCTAGTTGTTAGTCGCACCTGCTGGTCCTTACGGGAAGTTTGTTCTTCTTTTTGTGGTGTTTTTTTTTTTGTTTTGTTTTTGTGATGCCATCGATCATGTGACCGTGGCTTCTGAATCACGACCCGCTGCAAACGATTTGCCTCTTTTTTTTTTTTAAAGCCAAATAGTATGCGTATATAACCAAATGAAAATGTAATGAACTAATGGAAAGTGTAAATAAAATGTAATTCCTTTGGCAAAAAGAAAGTGGATCTATTTATTTGTTTTACTTTGTTATTCTGTAGAGTGTTATGGAGTGAAATATAAAACGAAGCATTTAGTGTATATTTTTGCCAATATTAATAGTAATTAGAATTAATTATTACTATATAATTAACTATTACTACTTATCTAGTAATTTTTGCAAAACTAAAATATTTTATTTGCGAATATTGGAAAAAAAAACAAAATTAAAAGGCCTATGCAAGCGATAGGCGATCAGCGCCCTCTGCCGTCTGGAGAGTGGCGTGACCACCGGAAGCGTGACGTGTGTTCCCCGGAACTTCACGCCAGTGGCGCGAAATTGCTCTATCTGAGGCTGTTGACGACCAGTCTTTACTGACTTAATATTACATTAATATTTAGTTTAATTACTCGTGTGTCATGTGCTAATGTACGTGCTGTGAAAGCCTGAAGCGTCTGTGCGTGACAGCCCACACGGAAACAGCGCGGAGAAGTTGCCAAACAAGTAGGTTTATGATTAAGTACGTAGTAGTAGTTTTCATATCCACCTTATAGATATTAAAACGGTCTCGTTATACCTAACACGTTAGTAAAACAGGTTAACCGGTGAATTATAAAGTGGTGGTTACGATACCTTAACTTAAACATGGTAATTTACTTTGAATTTCATTAAAAATGTTCGTTTATATTTATGCTTTATTTTGTGTTATGGTTTTTGTACAATTATATACTATATGTGTTTTTTGTGTAGTTTAGTAACGCGTATATCTGTTTTGACTGACATTATGATGTTTTGTGTAGGTGTGTGAAGATGAGCGGGAGGAGATCAACATCAGCATCTTCTCTCTCAGTGGCTGAATGCGTCTCTCTGGTGTGTGTGTGTGTGTGTGTGTGTGTGTGTGTGTGTGTGTGTGTGTGTGTGTGTGTGTGTGTGTGTGTGTGTGTGTGTGTGTGTGTGTGTGTGTGTG
>MU204204.1:22231379-22236379 GCA_017309775.1 Paedocypris sp. Pulau Singkep
GAGAGAGAGAGAGAGAGAGAGAGAGAGAGAGAGAGAGAGAGGGAAAAGGAGTGTCTTTGTTCGTGAAAGTGAATATTTCATAATTCTTCGAGTCACAATCCGGGAGATAAAATTCGACAGATTTGTATTTACATAAAAAATGTATGTATTTGACTTTTCATATTACACTGTGACTCAAAACGGTGCAAAATTCTATTTAGAACATAAAAACGAATATACTGTACTAAATTGGTTGAGAGTGACTGAGAAGCTGCGCACGCGTGTGGTAATCTCAGTCCTCGGGGTCGCCTCCTCTTCGGGGGCCGCGGGAGACCCTTAGCTGCTATCCGGCCGTAATCTTTAGCCGCAGTTTTGGCCGCGTTCTAGTCTGAGGAGAGAATGGAGCTGAATCGGAGCTTTACAGAAGCGACCGTAATCCCGAAGCGTCCCGCGACTCCACAGTCACGCGCATGCGCACTCTGTGACGGTCCGCGCGCCGCGCAATCTGTTGATTAGATTAGCGCGTTTTTTGGAAGAAAGCGGCGCGTTGGTGAGTGTCGCTGTGAATGACGAGTCTAAAAGTGGACTGACCGTTTCAAATCCACTTTAGCGGCTTTAACCAGACGCGTTTTCTCTGATTCAAGGGCAAACGCTCCAAAAAAAGAGGGGAAAACCGCCCGAAACAAACAAGTTCTGAACTTCAGTGTTTAATCCTCTTACACACAAACTCACAATCACGTCGCATCAGACGCCGCGCAGAAGTTTGACAGACTTTGAAATTCATATAGCGCTTTTCTAGTTCCACATCAATGCAAAGTCGCCATGCGGAATTAGAGAAAAAATGGTATTTAAAGAAGAAAAATGTCCATTGTTCATCTGTAAATTCACCGCATTTTATTTAGACACTTCGTATTTCTTTGTTATTTTAAAACAATAATAGGCAGTTTTGACATTGACTAGTTATATTAAATGTGGCAAAATGACAATTTAATTGTATCGTGTTTTTTGAATATATAATTGTATGGTCTCAAGTAAAAAAAAAAATACAGTGTGTGATAACATTATGAACTAACAAAAAGATGAAGAACAAAAAAAGAAGACATTTCTCCATGCATATTTTCAATCGCACTCACACTCAGAAACCGTTATTTAATCAAACCGAGTCAGAACATTTGAAAGCAGGAGATCTCAGATGTGGCCGTCACGTCAGGAGTCATCGGTGATTAAAATCGATCACAACAGAGGAGATGTGTTATTAAGGCGCGTGCGTGAGTGAGTGCGCGCGCGCGGACCGTGACATTCCGTTTGACTTGTTCGGTGGCGCTCGGTTCATGAAGTGCCGCGGGTTCGACTCGCGCCCCGCAGAAGCGCCATTAAGCCGCGTGGAGCTCGGGCCCATTTGTGTCCATTTGCGCGCGGCGTCTCGTGCGGCTGAGTGCGGAGCCGTGGCGCGGTAATGACCGCCTGTCACAACACTCCGAGGGAGGCCCGCACACCCAAATCAACCCCTGTCAGTCCGCCGCCAGACCCGCGCTGGCAACCTGTAATTCCCCGCCGCGCTTCTTCCTGCTCCGCGCGGTTAAATGGCACCCGCGCCGGAGTGAATCTGCAAAGTTGTGTTTAATGACACCGGAGCGCGCGCGCGAGCGTCTGACGGCGGCGGGGGCGCGCGGGGTTAAGAGGGATTGTGTCACGGCCGCTCGAGCGTGCGCTAATCTATTCACTGAAACTCTCCATCTTGTCCCATGTGGGGGAAAAAACACAATTAAGAGATTGTTTAAACGCTCGGACGTGTGTCACCACCTATACTGTCATTACCGGACCGCCGGCGACAGCCAATCACAGTCTCCGCTGTTCCGCGAATCTTCTTAACAGGCGGATGTTTCTGTTCTAGGCGACAGGATGGAGAGTAAAGTTTTCTTCTCATGCATCATCCTCGTGCAGAAGCGCGCGCGCGTGTGTAATGGAGTGTCGTATCGCCAGATTCTGCTGAGTGTTTCACGTCTGAGGGAATCAACGCCACGTTCCATCTGCACGCGACTCTGCCTGTATAAATACCTTCTTGCAACTTCACAAACACATTTTCAGCGGTTTTTCGTGTCGTCTCTACATATTTCAGCGGGTCGTGTGAATACAAATGAGGATGTGTACGCCAGTGCGACAGATGTACAGTGAACTTTACTTTACAGCAAACTTTACACTCGAGCAAAAGCTCTTGAATCAGTGAATAAAACGGACACACACACACACACACACACACACACACACACACACGACTTAACACTACACCGATATGAATCAGCACCATCAAATATAAATTGAACTGTACAAAAATATTTTAAATGAAAAGCAAACACCCCAATTCTGGAAAAAAAATAACCCAAACAAAAATAAAATAATATCAGGATGTCTTTTAAGGGTTTCTCTGGCACATATCAGTTTGTGGTGTTTGAAAACACGTTTAATAAACGGAAAGTTACATAAAACATTGAAACTCAGGCAGGTGCAACGTTAATGACAGACACAGGTGGCAACTAATGAGGAGAACAGGTGCACACGGTGAAACACGTGACTACACGAATCCTGGGCTTTGTAGTCTAAGACCTGTTCGAGAATAGTGACAATAACAAGGCTACATTATAAAATAATTTAATTAAAAAATAGTTTTAATGGCATTTTGGTTCATAAATGAATGGTTGTTTTGCACATCTGTCCCAATTGTCTTTGAACTGACAGAACAAACAAACTGAATGTACGGTAAATTCACGAATCTCAACTATTCCTAACAGGCTACAGATTAATAACCGATAAAACACATTATGATACGCATAACATTTGCTTCTCTAAAACCAAAGCTACCATCTATAAACAAGAAGCTTATGCAGATATTGAACTGATAATGACACTTGCCAGACCAGAATGTTTCAACAAATCTTCCTCCTCACAGAGAGAGAGAAAGTTCCGGACACATTGACGTCTGATCTCAACACCTTCAGGAGATCTAAGACAATTTAGAGTATGTAAGAAAACTCATCTTTTTTCCAAATCAATCAATTAATCCATCATTGCTTTCATCCATTCTTTCTTTGAAGGATTTGACCTGAATTGACCACGTTTTCTTCAGGGTAAACCATTAATACCATTGTCTCTTGTATGATATGATGGCGGTCAGTTCTCAAACTGTTTTTGAGTTGGTGATCAAGAGAGAAAAGATCCTGCGTGTAGAAGAAAAAATGTCTTCCTACAATTCATACGTTGACAATTTCAATTCAATAATATTCCAGAGAGACGAAGGTCTATTACGAAACATCCAGATTTAAACCAGTTGGTGGTGAAAATCCAACCTTCCTGTTTTGCTCAACAAACCAGAACTTGGTTGAAATTTGACATATTTCTATGCAAAACGGTCTAGTCACCATCAAACCTCCTCCAAGATCAACCTGAGACTGGAGATCACCTTCATCTTTAGAATGATAAATCCTTCCTCTGATCAGCCTGAGCTCTGAATCTTGTTCTTTGGTTCTTGGCGATGACAATTCCCAAGACACTTGTTCCTTCGCAGGAGCCTGTCATGGTTTGTTTGGCTTGACTTGATGGTTTAGATGAAGACCTGAAGACTCCAGAGTAGGTATCACTCAAACTCCAGGCTTTTGAGACTTGAGAAGCCCTTCAAACACAGAGGAGGATGATGCTCCTGTCGTCTAGTTCAGGGTTGCTGTTGAGTTTGTGTGAAGAGAGAATCTGACTGCTTCTGACTCCACGTGAAAAGTTGAATCTTGGTGAAGTTTCATAATGTTGATGTCATTTCCCAAGCATTCTTTATCTTTGTTTGTCGTATGAGTAGAAATAGCTTTGTAAGTAAAAGAGAATTGAGAAAGGAATTAAAGCGTGGTACTGATTTATATTTAGTTCAGATTCTGAAGATTCGGAGAGTTATAATTTCTTGATTCAGTCAATCAGATATACGCAGTTGTAGTTGATTTTGAATCTGTCGCTTTTGTATTTCCGATTCAGTTCACTCAGAAACATCTGATGCATATTATATTCTGTTAATTCGGTGGTTTAAATTGGGTTGATTCAGATTTGGTGATTCATGATATGATTCATAGTTGTTTGATTTAGAATCGGTCGATTTCATTATTCAGACACAGCGGATCCTGTTTTATTTCATTCTGACTTGGTTGCTCAATGATTCTGGTTGCAGGCATTTGTTGACTTTGTGATTTGAATTTGGTTGATTCGCATTTGGTTAAGGAAGTGATTCATGATATGTCGATTCAGTGATTCATGTTTGTTTGATTTAGAATCGGCCGATTTCGTAATTCACATTCAGTTGATTCAGATACAGCGGATCCAGTTTTATTAGACTCTGTTGATTCAGTGATTTAAATGGGGTTGATTCATATTTGGGTAATGAAGTCATTCACAATATGTCAATACAGTGATTCATACGTGTTTGATTTAGAATCGGCCGATGTCATACTTCAGATTCTAGAGACAGCGGATTCAGTTTTAATTGATTCTGACTTGGTTGCTTCAATGATTCTGGTAGCAGGTATTGATTGATTTTGTGATTTGAATTTGGTTGGTTTAGTGATTCGGTGATTCACGTTGATTCAAACACCACTTCGGATTCAGTGGTTCCATCACTTGTGAGTAGTTCCTCGTCTTTCCCAACATACGCTATCTTCCGAAATAATTCAGAGACGAAAGCAAGAAGGAAACATTTGTAAAAAAAAAAAAAAAACAAGTGAAAGAAAAGCGGCGAGTGCGTCCTGATGAATGATTCGCCTGAGATCAGCGGGGGCGCCGCCAAATCCCCCCACGATTCTGATGCCCCCGAAAGACAAACCGCGCAAGTCAAACCTGGAGAAAAGCAGCAGCTAAAAACAAGAAAATTAGCAGCTGAGACGCATCTTGGCTCTAATCTGTCATCGGAGCATAAATCTGGCTGACGGCGTAATGGCATCGCGCTGGATGGAGAAGCTGTGTAAACTCGCGCAGTCGCCGAGGCCGGGAAA